>JALXFT010003155.1:0-41707 GCA_023376895.1 Aspiorhynchus laticeps | reverse complement strand
GCCTTTGGGTCTCGCTCCCTGTTTGTGCCATCGATTAGTCTGTCGATCAGTTTTGGCTTGTTCCTCTGCACTTGGTATAAACTGTTGAGATTCACTAGATTCACAGGACTCACCGGCTGTATGCTGAGGGGGTCCGTGGTGACCATCTGCTGTATGTTCCGTCTGTTTTGGAAGTCCAGCAAGTAACTTTGTTTCAAGAACCGCAATCCTTTGCAGAATTTTGTGGCAGTTCATGCAGCAAGTAGATTCCACTAGAGGCATTTTCTCTCGTCTGTTTGAATGTAGACAGCTGTATTTTTCTGTCTCCGGAATGTAAACTGCTGGCAGTGGGAGGCAAAGAGTCCTCTTTTTCCAAAAAATGTGTTGTTTGAGCACTGTGCTGATCTGCTGAAGTTAAAATCTTAGAGAGATCTGAGAAAAAAACAAAAATAGGGAGCAAAGCGCAGAGCAATAAGCAAGAGCGTCCGAACAGTAGCAAAGCCGGAAGCGAAGGAATAGGAAAATTATCGAAACTCTTTGGTCATTTTTGATGACCAAATGCTAATGGTCTAATCCGATTTAATGATCTATGCTAAGCTAAGCTAAAAGGGCTACCGCCAGACCCCGAGATTGACTCAATGGATTCAAAAACGGTAAAACTCAACTGTTTAACTCTAGGGGAGTTGTAAAATGAGCTTATTTCCCAAAAAAGTTCCTTTAAGGGATTTAACTATTAGTTGGTTTTGTTCTAATCAAGAATAAGCAGTTCTCATGGGATATTAATGTGAATATGGTCCGTTGTGTCCTTTGTGAACTTTACAAGTCAGGTCAAGGCAAATGTACTATTACTGTAATTGGTCACATTTTCGTCCATCCATCTACTCTCCAAACCGCTTGTCCTATGTAGGGTCGTGGGGATGCTAGAGTTTATCCAATGGGTCTCGGGCTGTAGAGAGGAAAACACCTTGGATGGATGGTCAGTCCATCACAGAACTAACAGAAACACATACATTCATTCCAGGGGCGGACTGGAACAAAATTTCAGGCCGGGAAATCTCACACTCATCCAGGCCATCTCATACACCCACAACAAATTTTTAAACCGGACAACAATATTTTTTGTATGGCCATCATCATCATTGCATAAAAAAGTTTCAATTCCTAGGCTGGGGCCGTGCAAAATAACTAAAGTTTATCTTCTGAACTTCCATTTTCCGTTTTAGTCTCTTCATTTTCCCTGACATCTCTGTCTCTCATGTGTATGTTTACTTTTTTCACTAATTTTCTTGCACCTGTCACTTTTCCATCAACACATCTCCACCTTGTTGCAAAACAGCCACCTCATTGTAATTTGTTTGCACATTTATTTTAGAAAAAAATAAGTATAACATTATTGTTTTATCTTGTCAAAATTAGCACAATAATAGCTAAATCTTGAATATATCTTTATAGAAAAATCTTAAAATTGAATATGTTTTTGCATTATCATGGGTCATGTTTTGTCCAAAGGAAAATTAGCCATGGTATTATTAGACCTATGGTAAAAGTAACCATGTTTTTGGTGGATTGATTTCTATTTGTATAACCAGAGTTTTACTACAAATACCACGGTGAAACTATACCGTGTAGCAAAACCATTATTCATTTGTGGTTACCATGGTTTAACTAATAGTAACCATGGTTTTGGATTTATTTTTATTAAAACCAGGTTAATTTTCCTAAGGGTTGTGTTGTTGTCTGCCATAACTCCTCCTAAACCCGTTATAAAACTATGTGAATATTTATCTGCTAAATTCCTTCTCTTTACAATAGTTATGTCCTTTTGTTAAGTTTGCAGTAATTGACAGCTACTGCTAACATTTGCTAGCAGTTTAATGTTTAAAGATAAACAAAGATAAAACTACAATAGTCTATGTACGGATGTAACTGACCTGCACTTGAAGCCCTGAACAGGACAGTTAAGCCTCTCTGCTCCACCTGGGAGCTTCCACTCCATTCTCGAGTCTCGCATCCTTTAGGCGGATGCGCGGAGCGCGCGCTTGGCGAATCTCATTGCCAGTCAAGACTAACCGATTCATGATATATTAGTGTTTTATTATTGAATGGCGAATTCGGAAATAATCACTTTAGTACATTCGACAAGCAACAAAAACAACAACAACAATATAAAAAAAATAATAATAAATAATAATAATAATAAAAAAATAAATGTAGGGCAGCGGGCCAAATTGGCTGCCAGGCCAGCGGGAATTCTCCCGGTGCTCCCGATGGCCAGTCCGCCCCTGATTCATTCTCTCACTTACACCTACGTGAATTTTAGTGTTCAATTCACCTGTCCTGCATGTCTTTGGAATTGTGGGGGATTGAGGAGTCTCCTGGGTTGTTTCAGTGAGTAAACCAGAGGTGATTGTGGCAAGGAACTAAAAACTTTGAGGTTTGGGGTAAGTGTCCTTAGGCTGTTCCTTAAGCAGATAAACAGCTGTGATGAACAGACAATGTATATGATATATAGATGATGTACAGAACAACCTGTGGTGTATCACACAGAGAGCGTGCAGGATGCTGATGTAACTAGCTATTGTATGTCATTCCCTGATGTGACTTGGCTGAACATAGTTCTAATAAATACTGCCTCTGGTATTTTTTCTTTATCGTACACTGACTCCTAATATTTTTTTATTTCTGCAATCTATGATCAATTCAATCCCCTCATGACTTTCTTTCGCTGACGGTGGGTGGCACACATCTCTCACAGTACCACCGAATGAAGGCCAAAAAAGGCAAACTTTAAGGTCTCGGCTGAACATTCAGATGTCTCATCTTTAAACCAGAGAAGAGATGACACTGTTCAGAAAGGTCACCGTGCTAATTGACATTAACTTGATGGCTGGGGAAACTCTGAGGTCGTCCCTTTGGTTCTGTTTATACATATTGCAAGGCACTTAAGTGAGCCTACTTGCATCATGGTTTGTTTTTATTTTCCCTTTCAAAAGAAATTGCAGATGTTGTCACTTGCTACTCTCATGGAAAACAGCCCTGCCTTGCTGAAGTAAAGCGTGACTGTGCCAAAGAGAGAATGCCAAGTCTCCAAACAGATGTATTCTGTTTTTCTTAGTGATGATTTGTTCACTGCTTGTTATTGATACCTGTCCAACCCAAATGACTCTCCCTGCTCAGTGGAGAGCACAGGTTACCTAACGGTGCAGCAGCGTAGATGCTGTAACACCAGATGTGTATTGGTATATGCAATTGTCGTGGCTTGTTTTACAAATGACAGTCACCGTCTGGAAAGTTGTGCATATAGCCTACCTACGCAGAGTGCATTAAACATTCCAAAGTTTAAAAGTTTGTACTTGGGTCATCAATCAACCTTAGTTTTGCATGATGTACCAGAGTGTGTATGCGTGGAGCACTTCCTGTCACAGGACAGCGGGCGATCTTACCATAGCTGTTTGTTTCCAGCTCCCCACAGAAGCCATTAAGTTGCTCTGCAGGCGGAATAATGTATTTGATTTGGCCAGGAGTGAGCAGCAGGTGCAGAGACTCTCAACCCCTGGCCAGCTCACTCTCAAACTTTGATGTGCAGGCCAGAGAGGCCCAGGGTGTGCTCTTACAGAGGATACAGAGAAACATCATCCCCAATTCACTGTTGTCGGACAAGTTATACTCCCAGAAAGTAGCAGGGTACAACAGGAGGATCGTTATCCATACATGTAAAATACAGCCAGAGATAAATTATGAAGCATTTAATGAAAAGTGTCAAAAGTAGCAGAGAGATTTACTGATGCTTTATGTTCCACAAAAAAATTGTATAAAATAGACTGAAACTTTTAAAAGGTGTTGTAAAATAAAATAAAATAAATCCCCAAAGTATCAGTCATAGCAGGTGCTTAAACTTCAGAAATGTTAGAGGGTCAAACTAAATAATAAATGAACTGGATTGATTGATTTATTGATTTTTACAGACACAAGGTTTACTATTATGTAAAATTTTGGAAATGACCGAAAACAGAAATTCTCTCTCTCTCTCGCTCTCTCTCTCTTTTATCAATTTAACAGATCAAATTATAAGGAAAAAAGTGCCCTTTTTTGCTTTAAATGGGTTATATTATAACTGAAGATTTAATAATAATAGTAAAATGTTTTCTGGAACCCTTAAAATTGAATGCACCATTTTTGATGCTATACTGTTTGTAATGAAGAATCTTCAGAATATATGAACAGCTGTGCACCACACAGCCAGAATCAATACAAAGTCTGCCAAACATTCACAAATTTTACTCTTCTTATTAGCTCTTCTTGTGTTTAGGAATTGTTTTATCTATCCTGCTTTCTACTTACTACCTCACCTTGACTGTATGGGTGCAGTTTCTGATCGCATAGTCTATCACTGACTTGAAAATGAAGGCTTGTATGAGGTACTTGTATTCACTTTTATCCTGACAAAATAAAGTCTCATTCCACAGTACACAGATATGTCAAACAAACAAAGTTGGTATAAAGATCACTGATGGTGCGTCACCAATGACTGCATGTGTTCTGATGACAGGTGTTTTACTCAACTCGGCAGACATTACATCACCTCCATCAGCTAAATAGCATATTTACCTAAAAAGAGTAAATATCTTTTTATAATAAAAAAGAGTAAATAATAGCATACCTAAAAAGAAGCTCTTTTTCCTCAAACATTTACTCTATTTGTGTGCAGCAATTAACAGCCATGTAAATGAGACATGAATATGAATGAACTGATTGCAGTTTGAATGAACAAGTCTTGATTCTACAGATCCAGTAGAGCTGTTTTACCCTTGTTTATTGTGTCTGCATCAAAGGCTTTATGAAGGATACCATAATTTCCAGAGAAGATGAATCTGAATCTCTGATTTTGTCGTGAGGTTGAAAGTAAAGTCGGCTCCAGGTAAAGACATTAGAGCAGATTTTCTTTTGAAAGGAAAGTTCAGGCAAGGATAGATGTGTGTGTAATAAAGCTAGATGAGACCACTGGAAAAGCTTGCACACACAAAGCATCTGCCAGAACTCATGGGCCCTCTGGGTCCGGGGACTGAGTCAGACGAGGCCTGCGCTAGGGGACATGCTTTTACAAACACACACAGAACATTCATCAATCTTAGCATTACAAGACATGCTTAAAAGATAAAAAGCAAGACTATGGCGATGGTGAAATAGTAAGTACAGGTGCATCTCAATAAATTAGAATGTCATGGAAAAGTTCATTTATTTCAGTAATTCAACTCAAATTGTGAAACTCGTGTATTAAATAAATTCAATGCACACAGACAGAAGTAGTTTAAGTCTTTAGGCTCACATTTAACAAAAACCCACCAATTCACTATCTCAACAAATTAGAATACTTCATAAGACCAATAAAACAACATTTTTAGTGAATTGTTGGCCTTCTGTAAAGTATATTCATTTACTGTATATGTACTCAATACTTGGTAGGGGCTCCTTTTGCTTTAATTACTGCCTCAATTCGGCGTGGCATGGAGGTGATCAGTTTGTGGCACTGCTGAGGTGGTATGGAAGCCCAGGTTTCTTTGACAGTGGCCTTCAGCTCAACTGCATTTTTTGGTCTCTTGTTTCTCATTTTCCTCTTGACAATACGTTCAGGTCTGGTGAGTTTGCTGGCCAGTCAAGCACACCAACACCATGGCCATTTAATCAACTTGTGGTGCTTTTGGCAGTGTGGGCAGGTGCCAAATCCTGCTGGAAAAAGAAATCAGCATCTTTAAAAAGCTGGTCAGCAGAAGGAAGCATGAAGTGCTCCAAAATTTCTTGGTAAACGGGTGCAGTGACGTTGGTTTTCAAAAAACACAATGGTCAAAATGTCTCTCTCAAAATGGTCTCTCAGTTTGGTTCACTAGGCTACACAATCATGGGGAAGACTGCTGATCTGACAGTTGTCCAGAAGACAATCATTGACACCCTTCACAAGGAGGGTAAGCCACAAACATTCATTGCCAAAGAAGCTGGCTGTTCACAGAGTGCTGTATCCAAGCATGTTAACAGAAAGTTGAGTGGAAGGAAAAAGTGTGGAAGAAAAAGATGCTCAACCAACCGAGAGAACCGCAGCCTTATGAGGATTGTCAAGCAAAATCGATTCAAGAATTTGGGTGAACTTCACAAGGAATGGACTGAGGCTGGGGTCAAGGCATGAAGAGCCACCACACACAGACGTGTCAAGGAATGTGGCTACAGTTGTCATATTCCTCTTGTTAAGCCACTCCTGAACCACAGACAATGTCCGAGGCGTCTTACCTGGGCTAAGGAGAAGAACTGGACTGTTGCCCAGTGGTCCAAAGTCCTCTTTTCAGATGAGAGCAAGTTTTGTATTTCATTTGGAAACCAAGGTCCTAGAGTCTGGAGGAAGGGTGGAGAAGCTCATAGCCCAAGTTGCATGAAGTCCAGTGTTAAGTTGCCACAGTCTGTGATGATTTGGGGTGCAATGTCATCTGCTGGTGTTGGTCCATTGTGTTTTTTTGAAAACCAACGTCACTGCACCCGTTTACCAAGAAATTTTGGAGCACTTCATGCTTCCTTCTGCTGACCAGCTTTTTAAAGATGCTGATTTCTTTTTCCAGCAGGATTTGGCACCTGCCCACACTGCCAAAAGCACCAAAAGTTGGTTAAATGGCCATGGTGTTGGTGTGCTTGACTGGCCAGCAAACTCACCAGACCTGAACGTATTGTCAAGAGGAAAATGAGAAACAAGAGACCAAAAAATGCAGTTGAGCTGAAGGCCACTGTCAAAGAAACCTGGGTTTCCATACCACCTCAGCAGTGCCACAAACTGATCACCTCCATGCCACGCCGAATTGAGGCAGTAATTAAAGCAAAAGGAGCCCCTACCAAGTATTGAGTACATATACAGTAAATGAACATACTTTACAGAAGGCCAACAATTCACTAAAAATGTTGTTTTATTGGTCTTATGAAGTATTCTATTTTGTTGTGAATTGGTGGGTTTTAGTTAAATGTGAGCCTAAATCATCACAATTAAAAGAACCAAAGACTTAAACTACTTCAGTCTGTGTGCATTTAATTTATTTAATACACAAGTTTTACAATTTGAGTTGAATTACTGAAATAAATGAACTTTTCCACGACATTCTAATTTATTGAGATGCACCTGTAATATCAGTAATAAGCATAATAATCAATTTATACAGTAATCTTACAATAACATATTTCAAATTATTTTGTATTTCAAGAAATGGAACATTAGTGGTGTAAAAACAGCAGCTTAATGACAGATAGTAAAAACCATGCAAATAAAGTCCTGAAACATGTTAAAACATGCACATCAACAAAGCAGTATTAATATTAGCCCACTTTTTATGTATATTTTACCCAAAGTGGCTTGGTATGACATAGGCTTCTAATGAGTCTACATGGAAAGTGCCACAGTACAAAATTATTTTCTCAAGACAACATTTATAAAACTGACCAAAATTTGTTAATAAGTTATATAATCTTTGCTCATATTTATTTATAGGTTTGCATGGAAATCAATGCTGCACCAGGACAATGGTAAGCAATGTTTAACGTACAAGATTCAGAGAGAGCAGATGGATCCATGTGCAGAGATATAGGAAGTAGCAAGAGGGCAAGTCCGCGAGTCATTATTCAGGTTACACAGTCCAGGGTCAAACACCACGAAAACAGTCCAATTAGACAATCAAATGAAAAGGCACCAATCCAAGACAGTAAACAATCAAAACACTCAAGATAATTCAAAATGTGGCAAGACAAGTAAAACGCTCAGAATTGCAGCCTAGGCAAATAATACTTCGCAAGATGCAAATGGAGGTACACTGCTTATGTAGGAAGGAGTCAACTTGTGACAGGAATAGAGGATTGGGTTCAGTATTCAGGAGAGGGTACCCTTTCAGGTCAGGATATTACAGAATCCCGGAGTTCTGTGTGGCTGTCCCCCTGGTCTGTTAGCTGGGCTGTGTGGGTGATTTCTAAGTCAGTGGTGAGGGAAGGGTCAAGGATATCATCAGTGGTAACCCAGGAATTTTTCTCTGGCCCATATCCCTCCCAATCCAATAAATGTTGTAGTTGTCCTCATCTTTGTCTGGAGGTAAGGATTTCCTTGTGTCTTACGTGGGCTTCATTCAAAACCTCTTCACTGTGTCTTGACCAGGAGTACTGCGGGAACATCGGATGGTTCCCCTGTCTAGGGAAAATGTGGAGGTCGGTATCCTAGAACACATTCAAAGGGGGTGAAGCCGATGGAGGAATGGATGAGTAAGTTCTGTAAGTAACTTAAGTAAGTAACCGTGGGACCCGAGCAGATTTCTTGCGACGTGGGATTAAATTCCCGAATAAAATGCGGTAGTGGTCGGTAACTCTGGTGCAATTTGAAGGGGAGCGGGCGGTTTAACAATATCCCGTTCCCGACGTCCTTTCAGATTAGCATATCTGCCCTTTATTCTTATCAAGCACCGGTACAGCCTGCACTCGGACTGTTATGCACGCGCTGCACTCATGAACCAGTGCTTTGTTTTATTTGCGGGGTCTGTGCACGTAGCATGTGCATAACGATGCTCAGAGCAGGCTATCCTACCAGTGGTGAATATACGGCCCTCAGACAAAACAGGCAGGTTGTCGATGAGTGACAGAGCAGAATAAGGATGGAGCAAACTATTTCCTTGTCTAAATACTGTAAAGCTGATATAAAGCCATCCAGCTGTCCTTGAAGAACTAACTCGGTTTTGTTTATATTTTGCTTAGCCTATAATTTTAAATGACAGATGTCACATTTATTTATTTATTTATTTTTCTCTGCGACACTTTTCCTAGGCTATGTTTACAGAGAGATGTTAAACAAATTTACTATTTTGACAAGACAAATAAAATTATAATAGGCCATTTTTGTACAACCTACTTTTTTTTCTCTCTGTGACACTTGTTCCTATTGTGTTGTAAATGTTAAACGAATTGTATCCTGACAAGACGAATAAAAACAAGGACTACAATTTTTGTACATCATTTTTATTTTCTCTGTGACGCTTTTTTTTCCTACTGTGTTGGCAGCAAAATGTTAAACGAATGTTGTGTCTTACAAAATTCGTTTAACATTTTGCTGTCAATGAAAAAGACTCTTGACAAGACAAATAAAATAACAAATACAATTTTGTGCATGCTACACTTTTATTTGTTCCCTAGACAGGGGAACCATCCGATGTTCCCGCAGTACTCCTGGTCAAGACACAGTGAAGAGGTTTTGAATGAGGCCCACGTAAGACACAAGGAAATCCTTACCTCCAGACAAAGATGAGGACAACTACAACATTTATTGGATTGGGAGGGATATGGGCCAGAGAAAAATTCCTGGGTTACCACTGATGATATCCTTGACCCTTCCCTCACCACTGACTTAGAAATCACCCACACAGCCCAGCTAACAGACCAGGGGGACAGCCACACAGAACTCCGGGATTCTGTAATATTCTGACCTGAAAGGGTACCCTCTCCTGAATACTGAACCCAATCCTCTATTCCTGTCACAAGTTGACTCCTTCCTACATAAGCAGTGTACCTCCATTTGCATCTTGCGAAGTATTGTTTGCCTAGGCTGCAATTCTGAGCGTTTTACTTGTCTTGCCACATTTTGGATTATCTTGCGTGTTTTGATTGTTTACTGTCTTGGATTTGTGCCTTTTCATTTGATTGACTAATTGGACTGTTTTCGTGGTGTTTGACCCTGGACTGTGTAACCTGAATAATGACTCGCGGACTTGCCCTCTTGCTACTTCCTATATCTCTGCACATGGATCCATCTGCTCTCTCTGAATCTTGTACGTTAAACATTGCTTACCATTGTCCTGGTGCAGCATTGATTTCCATGCAAACCTATAAATAAATATGAGCAAAGATTATATAACTTATTAACAAATTTTGGTCAGTTTTATAAATGTTGTCTTGAGAAAAGAATTTTGTACTGTGGCACTTTCCATGTAGACTCATTAGAAGCCTATGTCATACCAAGCCACTTTGGGTAAAATATACATAAAAAGTGGGCTAATATTAATACTGCTTTGTTGATGTGCATGTTTTAACATGTTTCAGGACTTTATTTGCATGGTTTTTACTATCTGTCATTAAGCTGCTGTTTTTACACCACTAATGTTCCATTTCTTGTAATACAAAATAATTTGAAATATGTTATTGTAAGATTACTGTATAAATTGATTATTATGCTTATTACTGATATTACAGGTGCATCTCAATAAATTAGAATGTCGTGGAAAAGTTCATTTATTTCAGTAATTCAACTCAAATTGTGAAACTTGTGTATTAAATAAATTCAATGCACACAGACTGAAGTAGTTTAAGTCTTTGGTTCTTTTAATTGTGATGATTTAGGCTCACATTTAACAATGTGAATTAAATGGATAACATTTGCTTGACTTCGACATTCAATTCAGCAGGAGACAGCTTGCAGGAATAGAAGGTGCAGGGATGAAGCTTGGCTTCAAAATTAAACAGAGTTTGGTTGGATTTTTCTGGTATGTTTGATTAGGATAAAGCTAAACACTAAAAAATAGTGTCTCTTCAGGATTGGAGTTGCTCATCACTGGTCTAGAGTCCACAAGATGCTAGTGGAATGAGATCAAGAGTGATGCGATCTTCTTTTGCTGTTTAAAGAATAGAGGCATTTTGAATCAACTAGAAAGGCTAACTGGAAGGCCAATTAGAAAACATTGTATTCATCTTAATTTGAGATACAATACATGATATGTGGAATTATTCTGTTATCGATGGTACAATATGCAGCACTTAATGATACTTTGTCATGTCAATGTTGGAATGTTAAGAGGATTTGGTGGAGGAACCCTGGCACAAATAATATCCAAACAGGAGCTGCTGAAATGGGGAAATTCTGAAGGTATTTCGCTGGCTCCTGATCCAGACATTCCTCAACCTTGAGACGACAACATGCAGTGGTGGGCCGACAATGACAAGGCATTCCCTCCAGCCTGGCTGCCCATTGTTCAGCGGGGTGATTGACTGAGGAAAGAGGTTGTTATTTGTGTTCTTATCGCTTCTTGACTTGGCAGAGTGAGCGTGGTCTCTATTTTGGACAGTGAAAATACCCATTCAGTCACATATTTGTACACAGAGAACAAACATGTAACGATAACAGAAAACAACAGGCTTTACCCTCGATCTTTTTCCTTTAAACCAAGTGGCTAATGTGGTAGATTCTGGGCTGAATTCAGCTCACAAGAGAGGCCCCTCAAATGAGCCCACATATCAAAATTACTTTCAGAATTTTGGTTTGGCCCAACATGTTATTACAAAATAACAGTCTTAGAGGATTGCTGCGCCTTAGCCTTATGAATACAGTTATATAATACAGCTCTGTATAAATAAAAATGACTTGACTCAACTTATTTGCAACTGCCTTTAAAGTTAATGCAGTTTTATATTTTAATTGCAACTTCATGATTGCGAATGTAATTACAAATATATTTAAAAACCTGATATATGATATACCAGATTCAAAAGAGATGTGTCTGTCACATTCTCTTTCTCTTTTTTTTAACTGAAGAAAATTACATGACAAGAGTTTTGAGTCACACTTCAAAAGTACATTCACATACACTTGCGAATTGGGGTTCATATTCTTAAAGTCAGCAAGAAACGCAGTTGACAACCCATGCACTTTTATAATCTGAATAAAAAAATCTTAGCAAGAAAACAAAGTTTATTTTCGATTTCATGTTAGCCTTAATTTCCTTGACAGCCTGGGCATCCCCTGCAAGATCTCTCATCTCTTTCACTTGCTCTCAAGGTGAACATTTGCCACTGCCAAAGAATTTATTTCAGCACCTGTTTTACTGAGCACTCAAGAACCCTGTGGTGCAGTAATGCTGAGTTATTAAACTGGTCGCAGCCCTCCTCTCACTGCTGTTTTCATTTGGAGAGGCTCATAATTGCTATTGCTATAGAGAGACACAATGGGAGAGTGAATGGCAAGCTCAAATACCTAATAATGAATAGCCTCTTAAAATTAATACCCTCTCTACTGCAGGAACAATAACACTTAAAAATGCTTTTCCTCCTTTTCAGTTTCTTTCCCCCTGTCCCGGTGGCTTTTCTCACAGAGGATGAGTGCACTTTTTAATTTAGCAGTTAACAGTGCACACTAAGCAGTGCCAAGGGCCCTTTTAAGGGTTCAGAGCCAATTGAACACAAGTAGGTTTATTGGGCCAGACTGTGAGATTTTAGCCTGGCATGATGATCAGTAAAAGCCCCTGCTGGATGGACCTTTAAAGGAGTGCTAAGAAAGTCAGCATGTAAAATCTTCCAAATTTTGCTGTTGTTTGTTGACAGACCAAAACCTGAACATCCCAGACATCAAAACATCAAAAGATTTGGAATATTTTATTATATTAGAACTTTTATTTTATTATAGCTCAATTGAACATAATAACAACATTGAACTAAACATTATATTATTTTGTTAAATGATGCTAACACACACACACACACACACACACACACACACACACACACACACACACACACACACTACCAGTCAAAAGCTTTTGAACAGTAAGATTTTAATGTTTTTTTAAAGAATTCTCTTCTGCTCACCAGGCCTGCATTTATTTGGTCCAGC
This sequence comes from Aspiorhynchus laticeps, assembly GCA_023376895.1. NCBI lineage: Eukaryota > Metazoa > Chordata > Actinopteri > Cypriniformes > Cyprinidae > Aspiorhynchus > Aspiorhynchus laticeps. The sequence continues at coordinate 29,070 of JALXFT010003155.1, read as the reverse complement.
ATACAGTAAAAGCAGTAATATTGTGAAATATTTTTTACTATTTAAAATAACTGCTTTCTATGTGAAATGTAAAAAATGTAATTAAAATGTAATTTATTCCTGTGATCAAAACTAAAGTTTCAGCATCAATACTCCAGTCTTCAGTGTCATGTGATCCTTCAGAAATCAATCTAATATGATGATTTGCTGTTCAAGAAACATTTATTATTATTATTATTGCTATTATCAGTATTTAAAACAGTTGAGCACTTTTTTTCAGGATTCTTTGATGAATAGAAAGATCCAAAGATCAGCATTTATCTGAAATAAAAAGCTTTTATAACATTATACACTATAACATTCAAAGGCTTGGAGTCAGTATAATTGTTTGGGGAAAGAAATTATAGAAATTAATGCTTTTATTTAGCAAGGATGCTTTAAATTGATCAAAAGTGTTGATAAAGATATTTATAATGTTATAAAATATTTCTATTTCAGATAAATGCTTTTCTTCTGATCTTTCTATTCATCAAATAAAGCTGAAAAAATTCTACTCAGCTGTTTTCAACACAAATAATAATAATAATAATAATAATAATATATATATATATATATATATATATATATATATATATATATGAGCAGCACATCAGTATATTAGAATGATTTATGAAGGATCATGTGACTGGAGTAATGATGCAAAAAATTCAGCTTTGAAATCACAGGAATAAATTACATTTTAAAATATATTCAAATAGAAAACAGTTATTTTAAATAAATAAAAAATACTGTTTTTATGTACTTTGGATCAAATAAATGCAGGCTTGGTGAGCAGAAGAGACTTCTTTAAACATTATATATATATACAGTATATATATATTTGTATGTTGCTGAAAAAGAAGAAAAAGAAGAAGACGAAGAAGACATAAATTGCAGACATCTGCACATGGACTAAAAGGAACTGATGAATCATCTTTTTGAACTGGCTGCATTGAACCTTCTAACGTTAATTTCTTGCCAACTCTAATCTAGGCTATTTATTGCGTTCCTCTGGGGACATACTGGGTATGACAGTAGGTCAGTGCGGTTAAGGGGTCACAGGTTGTGTAAGTGAATGACCGGTCAACATGTACCCATCCACTAAATATCTGTGTATGGATGTCCCTTTGTTTGGATGAATGTCTATCTTCCTGTGATCAGACATTTCCTCGACTGTGTCTCCACAGTCTCCTCTGGCTGCTAAGTTCTCAATGCCTTTCCCCACACAATTTATGTTGGCAGGGTGCTCAGCTCGTCGGCCGGGATCACCACGCTCCCTCAAAAACAGGAAGGACTCTGAGAAACTGATAGAGAGTAGACGAAAAACAAGCTTGTGTTCCTGTGCTGCTGGTGCGGCGGGACATGCTCTGATAAACTCCAACGGTCGCGCTCCGAACTACTTCACGCTCATCTTCTCGGACAGAGGGTCTTGTCTTGAGCGGGGCAGAGAGGAAATGATTGCTTCAAATGCTGCTTCCTGTGCGAGCCACTGAAAAAGGAGGGAGGTTTCCTCCCGGGTCAACGTGTAGAGGCGATAGAGCCTTTGTTCCAAAGAACATCAATCCTAACATTGACGCACAATGCTGATGTATGTTAACCCCTGTTATTTTGGCTCTCCAAATAGCCTGTGTAGAACTCAAACAGCATATTGAGAAACTTGCAGCACTTTATTTTAAGGTGATAGTTATACCTTCTTACCATAATAATAAAAGCAAATTATGCACAATTAGAAGCAACTAACCCTAAACCAAACTCTAAACTTAACAGACTATTATTAACAACATCACCTTAAAATAAAGTATCTGCTTGTTGTTTTCTTTAATAACTAGCAAAGTTACAATGTTTTACAATCAGTGCTTGAAAGTAAAGGAATAGTTTGCTCCAAATGAAATTCAATGCCAGCTTTGATTAAAAATTCTAAATTTGAAAGAAAAAAAAAACTCAACAATGGTTGGTAATTTTATTAGGAATGTCAATGAAACAAATGGTCAACATACAGTAAATGTTTCTTTTTTTCCTCCACTTTTTCACTTGTGGAGTGAAAAAGAAAACGTAAAGCAGGAACTTATGATGCATAAATAATTCATGCATTTCATCACATACAGTACAGACCCGTACAGCGACGGTGTAGAATAAAGTTGCTTCACAATAACATAATTTCCATACAGATGTTTAAATTGGCTGACAGAAATATTAAATAGCTAAAAGAGCCATAATCACACTCTTGGGATTTATTCATCCACTGTTTGTTTTTTGTTTTTTTTTTAACTTGCCCTTTTCAGGATTTTCTGTCTATTTTCATTTCTCAAGCAGAGCTGCAAAAGCAAACAGGCGCAGATGAAAGGTGCCTTGTTGGCGAGGCAGGTCCATGTTTCCACAGTGTCACTCCTCATTAGCTGCCAATGACTGACTCGGATTTGCCACGGAGGAGACAACCTCAAAATATCTGCCTCTGCAAATCTCTCACACTCAACGTGTAAATGCCAATGGGAACACTATAGCCCTGGTCTGGTATGAGAGAAACCTTGGATATGAAACATGACAAAGCCAAAGACTGACGTATTCCAAGCCCGGTTCTGCTTCAGTAACACTAAATTCAATAATGTAACTAATAACACACTATTCTTTAAGGAAAAAAAAATGGATGTTGCTATTGCAAAAAAAAAAAAAAAATGTGCTGCAACTTTTTTACAAGCAGACGAAGAAGGCTATACATAAAACAGTCTTCATAAACATGTCTGAAGAGCTTGACAGAGAGAATGACTTGAAATTTGTTGCCCAACCTTACTTATTCGAACCAGAACATACAGACGAAAAATTAAGAGAGATGGATGTTCTACGTCAGAACATGCATGCGTTGTGATACTCTCGTAAACATGCGTTGAAGACTGACATAGAAGAGAATAAATTGTTGAATAAAGCCATTTTTGTTCTTTGTGCACAAAAAGTATTCTTGCAGCTTCATAAAATTAAGGTTGAACCACTGATGTCACATGGACTATTTTAACGATATCCTACTACCTTTCTTGGCCTTCAACGTGGTAGTTGCATTGTTGTCATGGACTCGGATTTCATCAAAAAATATCTTAATTTGTGTTCCAAGATGAATTAAGGTCTTGCGGGTTTAGAACGAGATGAGGGTGAGTAATTAATGATAGAATTTTCCATTTTTGGGTGAACTAACTATTTGATATAAAATGGGTCCACATTTTTTTTAATGAAAATGCAATTTTTGCTTAACCGAGTTGCCACAATGCTAGGGTGTCACTGTGTGCTTTCTAAGGTCATTAAATGGACTTATTTAGCCCCCGTGGAAGTTTTTGGGCCCTGGTCCTCTGATTGAGAGCTCTCATTTGACTTTGAACCCCAAAAACAGATGTTTAGTAGAACATGTGAGCTCTTCCATACAATTAAAGTTGGTGTGGAAACGATGACAGGACTTTCAATTCCAAAATATTCCTTCACTTAATAGTAGGCTACACCTTACATCCAAAGCCACCTAATTTGAGGAAACATTATTTTGATGATTATGCATCAAAGTTTTAGATTCAGAAGATAAGAATTAAGGTAGAACATCAAGTTTATGTGCTCCACTGAGTTATCAGAATACAACATTGTATTCTGAAAATACATTTTGTTAAATGTCACATCTAAAATTCAACTACATAATTCAAATTCAGATCTCCATAGCAACTCTATAGATATGACTCATTAAAAAAATCAGTAGCCCTCAGCATAAGCAATAGCAATATAGCAAAAACTTCTCATAACTGTTTTAACTATTTTATATCACTTGATATATAATAACTTGACCCTCTAACCATAGCAAGCTCTATTCTATTTGTGTTCTACATACTTTTATTTTTGTTTATTAACCCTCAATCATCCTTCAGGACAAATTTGGGCATTTTTTTTTTTTTTATATATAATATATATATATTTCCTTAATCTGAGCGGTTCAAGACTTGGCTACTTTTCGTAAGTTTGCCACCTGAAAACACACACCACAAAGAGGACTCAATTCAACATTCATGTTAAGTGGTTGAAAAAAACCTCCTTAATTTGACCTTTGTGCCCAAAAATGGGCACCCATAGGCAGAGGTGGAAAGTAACGAATTACATTTACTCCGTTACTGTAATTGAGTAGCTTTTTTGGTACTTCTACTTTTTAAAGTAATTTTTAAAATCTTAATTTTACTTTTACTTAAGTATATATTTTTAGAATATTGTACTTCGCTACATTTTAAAACACCTCAATTACGGATAAAAAAAAAAAAAAATCGCTCTCTTGTAACTACTGCAGTAAAAATGGGCAGGAGAACAAACTGGGAAAATCACAAGAAAATCAGAGGACAAACAGGCAATGGTGCAGACCCAGCTGAAAATGAAACCCCTCATATTCTGCTAAGTTGAACTCGAAGGAAATGAAGTGAACCCCTGGCCATATCTTGCTCTATTATGCATGTAAGCTGTGTTTGCCTAGAGAGACCAAACTAGCACTTATAAAATCTGGACATCAACCTTCACAAGCATTAGATAAGGTCAGATCATGCCCATTCAAAGTGAGGGGGCACGTACCTCAATTTTTGAGCCAAGTGGATTTTGAATGCAGCTTCCAAAAGACAAAAAATAGCCGAATGATATTTTCTATATTTGATACAATCACACCGGCGTGTTAGATCGTTCAATGCGTCTACATCAGCTGCTAAATTCAAATCTGCGTTCGCTCTGGCCTGAGCCAGAGACACGCGTTTTTACAGCACTGCACATTATAACCAATCACACATGATGCTGGAGTGAAAAAGAAAACGTAAAGCAGGAACTTATGATGCATAAATAATTCATGCATTTCATCACATACATAGACTGTACAGCGACGGTGTAGAATAAAGTTGCTTCACAATAACATAATTTCCATACAGATGTTTAAATTGGCTGACAGAAATATTAAATAGCTAAAAGAGCCATAATCACACTCTTGGGATTTATTCATCCACTGTTTGTTTTTTGTTTTTTTTTAACTTGCCCTTTTCAGGATTTTCTGTCTATTTTCATTTCTCAAGCAGAGCTGCAAAAGCAAACAGGCGCAGATGAAAGGTGCCTTGTTGGCGAGGCAGGTCCATGTTTCCACAGTGTCACTCCTCATTAGCTGCCAATGACTGACTCGGATTTGCCACGGAGGAGACAACCTCAAAATATCTGCCTCTGCAAATCTCTCACACTCAACGTGTAAATGCCAATGGGAACACTATAGCCCTGGTCTGGTATGAGAGAAACCTTGGATATGAAACATGACAAAGCCAAAGACTGACGTATTCCAAGCCCGGTTCTGCTTCAGTAACACTAAATTCAATAATGTAACTAATAACACACTATTCTTTAAGGAAAAAAAAATGGATGTTGCTATTGCAAAAAAAAAAAAAAAATGTGCTGCAACTTTTTTACAAGCAGACGAAGAAGGCTATACATAAAACAGTCTTCATAAACATGTCTGAAGAGCTTGACAGAGAGAATGACTTGAAATTTGTTGCCCAACCTTACTTATTCGAACCAGAACATACAGACGAAAAATTAAGAGAGATGGATGTTCTACGTCAGAACATGCATGCGTTGTGATACTCTCGTAAACATGCGTTGAAGACTGACATAGAAGAGAATAAATTGTTGAATAAAGCCATTTTTGTTCTTTGTGCACAAAAAGTATTCTTGCAGCTTCATAAAATTAAGGTTGAACCACTGATGTCACATGGACTATTTTAACGATATCCTACTACCTTTCTTGGCCTTCAACGTGGTAGTTGCATTGTTGTCATGGACTCGGATTTCATCAAAAAATATCTTAATTTGTGTTCCAAAGATGAATTAAGGTCTTGCGGGTTTAGAACGAGATGAGGGTGAGTAATTAATGATAGAATTTTCATTTTTGGGTGAACTAACTATTTGATATAAAATGGGTCCACATTTTTTTTAATGAAAATGCAATTTTTGCTTAACCGAGTTGCCACAATGCTAGGGTGTCACTGTGTGCTTTCTAAGGTCATTAAATGGACTTATTTAGCCCCCGTGGAAGTTTTTGGGCCCTGGTCCTCTGATTGAGAGCTCTCATTTGACTTTGAACCCCAAAAACAGATGTTTAGTAGAACATGTGAGCTCTTCCATACAATTAAAGTTGGTGTGGAAACGATGACAGGACTTTCAATTCCAAAATATTCCTTCACTTAATAGTAGGCTACACCTTACATCCACAAGCCACCTAATTTGAGGAAACATTATTTTGATGATTATGCATCAAAGTTTTAGATTCAGAAGATAAGAATTAAGGTAGAACATCAAGTTTATGTGCTCCACTGAGTTATCAGAATACAACATTGTATTCTGAAAATACATTTTGTTAAATGTCACATCTAAAATTCAACTACATAATTCAAATTCAGATCTCCATAGCAACTCTATAGATATGACTCATTAAAAAAATCAGTAGCCCTCAGCATAAGCAATAGCAATATAGCAAAAACTTCTCATAACTGTTTTAACTATTTTATATCTACTTGTATATATATATAACTTGACCCTCTAACCATAGCAAGCTCTATTCTATTTGTGTTCTACATACTTTTATTTTTGTTTATTAACCCTCAATCATCCTTCAGGACAAATTTGGGCATTTTTTTTTTTTTTTATATATATATATATATAGTTTCCTTAATCTGAGCGGTTCAAGACTTGGCTACTTTTCGTAAGTTTGCCACCTGAACACACACACACACACAAAGAGGACTCAATTCAACATTCATGTTAAGTGGTTGAAAGAAAACCTCCTTAATTTGACCTTTGTGCCCAAAAATGGGCACCCATAGGAAATGAATGGGGAATACCAAAATTCAAAGATTTTTTTTTTATTATTATTATTTGTCCAATAAAAATAAATAAATCCAACACAATGCAGATCAAACATAAACAGAAATGAAGGTTTGAGCCTATACAACATTCTCAATGTGTAACATAAAACAAATTGTATACAAATTTCAAATATAACATAAAAGTAAGCTTATTTTACATAAAATACGGTGATTTTAGAGGTAAATAAAAAAACAAAAATCATAAATTTATAGATTTTATTTTATCGAAGATGGTGATATGGCATTAATAAAAAAAAAAATCGGGATCACACCAGAGACCTTCGTGCCCAAATTTGTCCACGAAGGAAAGATTAAGGGCTGTTATATGAAGGATGCGTGAGGGTAAAAAAAAACAAAAACAAACATGACCCGCTAATACAGCAGTAGTACAATCATTGGAGTGACTGGACAAATGTTTTGCTGGCTATTCAAAGTTTTTATTGATTCGTCAATGATGGCAGACTGGAAGCAAACTAAAATTTATTTTGTTTAAGATGAAAGAAGCTGGAAAAGCCACACAATGGCCAACAGCATCTCAAAGAAATCTCTGCAATAATATCTTCCACTGATGCATCCACACAGAGAAATACCTTGACTAACAGTAAACAGATTTTGTGGCAACATTAGCAGTGTGTAAAAGCTCAGGACATAGCGTGTGAAGAATTGACAGTCCAATGGCTCCAACCGTGTCAAAGGCAGCTCAGATTCACTGAATGTGCCGTCTGACTTTTTACTATTGTATGGAAAACACAGGTAGATGTGAGGAGAGAGGACAGATTTCTGGCCAAGATCTCTTTCCATCTAAAGCAGGTGCACAGACTGCCTTAAACACATTCAGACGTGCTTAATGCAAGAGACAGTACAAACACATGTGGGGAAAAAAACTGTCATATGAGAGGGTATTTACAATTTTTAACTGATGTGGAAATGACTATGATTCGATGTGAATTTAAAGGATGCGAGAGGCACATGATGGATGTTTTTACACAGACTGAAAGATCTCATGAATGTAAGACACACATTGAAAGACTCTTAATTAGATGTTACAGGCTTGAACTCTTTGTACTTACTAATGCATTAAATATAAGTAAATATAATATTTGATAAACCTTCAGCTCCTCTGTAAAATCAACATGGCCACAGAGGAATACTTAAGCTCAAAAGAAATCCATCCTGAACATCTGAACATTCAAGCTTAGCAGACATAGTTATTACGTCATTGTAAAAAAGTTAAAACATAAATAAATAAAAACTGTGAAGATTCTTAAAACTTTGACATATTGTCCATGCTCAATTGTATTGAATGTGCACTTGTAGTGTGCATAAAATCAAGCATGTGTGTGTGAAGACAGTGATGACAGAATTTTCATTTTGCATAAAATATTTCTTTAATGCCATCCTCGACAGCATCAACAAAATGTCAAAGAAAATAACTGGACTTCACTGATATGTAATAAGTAAAACACATTCATCGAGGTTCAGAAGCTGCTGTATTTGGCCAGGTCTTTTTTCATGTCGTTGTACTGAGCACTGAGTCGGCCCACAGCTTTAGCATGCTCCTCATCCACCTCCTCCTTCAGGCGAGACTGCTCCTTCAGGAATTCCTCCCAGTCCTGCTTCCGCCTCTCTGCACACACCTGCAGATGTGTGTTCTGAACAATATGCAAATTACTTATCATTAGCTCTTATAATAATCTGTTTGAAATTTGACCATTAAAATGCTAACTAACTGTATTTAGTGGCTATATGGTCTACTACCTATTGCATACTACACAATTTACAATGCCTTTCTTTTATAAAAATAGTTAGTGAAACAGTATGCTTTTAGACAAAGAAAAATGTTTTAAACTGTAGAATGCTACATTGTTATCATATGACCCCATCATACTGTTTAATTCAGTAAGTACATTTGTTTAATTTGTGATCTATACACAAAAAAAAGGTTTACTCTTCTGAACTTGATTTGTTTGCTTTTGATTTTGTGAGATTCTTTAAAATGTGCAACCTAGTAAATCAAGAAGTAAAATGCTGAAATTAAGTATTCTTTTACGGAGTGTCTATTTACACTTAGTCCAAATAGCCCGCCTTGTTGGCAGAGGCTATTTACACTAACGCCGCCCACCAACGTGTGATTGGGATAGTCAACATTATAAAAAACGTCTATGAATCATCAGCTCCAGTGACGCAGTTGGTAAAGCACGTGCTGTGGTCTTTTTGACATTATCGACCCGGGTTCGAACCTGCCTTTTGCCAAACTTTTTTTTTTCTCCCTTTTCAAATCTCATATCACATCGTAAAGGCATTTATTTTCAATAAAAATTAAGGAAATAACCAAAAAGTTGAAAATAAAGTATCGGGTAGGGTTAGGGTAGGTGTAGGGAGGGCTTTATTGTACCAATAAGGTGGCATCCATTTAATAATTTGAATTAAAATTATAATTTGCACTCAATACGTTATTATTTCATACAGTTTTATAATGTAATACAATACTGAAGTGCAGATAATTGCCACTATTTGCAACAAGTAGTATAAATAGCAGAAAATCCTGCTATTTTAACATGGTGTAAATAGAATCTATAGCTATTTGTACAGTGTAAATAGCATATCGCTAAAAATACTGCTATTTTCACTAAGTGTAAATAGAATCCATTGCTATCTGCACTTAGTGTAAATAGCTATAGTAAATACAGGGTTCCCACTCTAAGCCAAATGTCAAATTCCCTGACTTTTCCCTGACTTTCACTGACTAAAAAGCTGAATTTCCATGACCTATAATGAACGGAAAAACAGGCCGCTGTTATGCTGAGCACTTTTTTTGCTTTTACCTGTTAAATGCACTTTGATATTTTTTATGCAATTTTTTTGTCTTTGAAGTGGTCATTTTGTAGCCAAAGCTCCTAAAAATGTACATTTTCTGGCACATTTGCCTTAGTTAACCGGTACAGCCTGGTGACTGCATTTGACTTAAGTGATTGCAGTTGACGTGCGGGAAGGGAATAAAATGGCGCTGAAAAAATAGCCCAGGGCTCAACGCTAAGGATTTTTTCAGTGGTTCAAATTATTACTTGCCCTGTTGATATTTTCACTAGCCTTGCCACAAAAAACTAAAATAAATAAATTAAATAAAATAGTTGTTATCAATTTTGTTTTATCTAAGTTACCTTGTATTCTAATAAATAAACTTATGATACCAATATTTTAGATACCTGTCACGAATCTTGTTCATGCACTTCCGTTCGCTCACCACCAGAGATCACCCGCTCACTACTATGGACTCTTGCACCACACTAACTGTTGCACTTCACCCCGGACTACATTTCCCATCATCCATTGCACTGATTACACCAACAGCTGTAACCAATCACACACACTCTACATAAGCCATGGACTTCCTCTTTCTCACTGCCGAGTATTGTTTAGCGTTTATCACAGTATTAGCACTTATCCCTGCTTAGTGATAGCTACTTTACGGATCCTTTCCTAGTTTTCTAAGTCAGTCTAGTCCTCGCAGTCTGGAGCCCCGATACAGCATTTCCTTGGTTACCGCTGTAAACACAGCAGTGCTGCATGTATTAACACTCATTTAAATGCATTATAAAAAGGCATGATGAAAAGAAAACACCATGTAAACTTTTCTGAAAACAGCCAGTTCCCCTCACAAACACATTCATATAAAATTCAGTATTTAGGATTCCTTTATTTCTTGCATCATGAACAAATGGTATTTTCTCCTCTTTGTGTCCATCTTCAGCGTCTCTGGCCTCTGTTAATGGCCGTTTACAGACTAATTATAATAATAACATAATATTTCACCACAAATGGCATTTGGGAAAATTATTTAAGTGCAAGCACGGAACAGAAGATGCTCTAAAATAAAACAAAAAATGGCCAGTCGAACGGGTGCATGTACTCCACTGTAAAAGTTAAATAAAGATTAATCATTGTTAAAACTACAAAGTTATTTGCCAAGGGTATTTTTTAATACTTTTGTATGTATTTGCCCCTTCAGGCGCAAGAAAGACTCTGAGAGAAACTCAATTCAGGGCTCGCGCGTGTCAGGGTCGCGGCTGTCTGTGCGCGCTCTACACACAGAACACACAAGCACTGAATGGAGTTGACAAACAAAAATCCCTGATATTCCATGACTTGGACAAAAAAAATAATAATTCCCTGACTTTCAATGTCTGGAATAGACCTTTTAAAATTCCATGATATTCCAGAAACTCCATGACCCGTGGGAACCCTGTAAATAGCTAATAGTAAATCGCATTTGGAATGCTAATGGTCTATTTCTAATAGTCGATTACAGTTAGTGATGGGAAAAAACACATTTTATTTTTTTACTTTAAATAAATTTAACCTGTAGCTTTGCGAAATGTTTCATCATTTCAAAGCACTTGAAATGCCATTCACTAGTAATACCTGCTGGTCAGAACGGTGTAAATGCAGCATAAACGCATAGCCTAAACATGCACAAAATCATCTTTTACAAACCAACTGCAAATGTTTTATCGAAAGTGAAATCTAGAAATATGAGGTGTCCGTATAATATTATTTTGTTACATTGTATGATTGTTTTGTCTGTTTTAAGGAGAGCTTGGTTAATCAGGCCAGTAAGAGACTATTAACTACAGCTCTTCCTTTTTATTATACAAATGTGTCATTAAAAATGTCAACAAATTTATAAAACTGATTGGAGATCAGGTAAAAACTATATAGACACTGGTTCATGGGTTCATAGAGATCCACTACTAGCGGAGAACCTTTATAAAGAACAGTAGCTAGCTAGTACAATCTTATAATTTAGTGATGTGACAAAAATATATGAAACAGAATAAATTAAAAATTAAATAATCCTGTCAGGGACCATGTGAAGTTATTTTGAGACTATTTAATTGGGTCAATTAGAAATAACTTAATTCCATGATGTTTCAAGTTACTTGAACAAAATATATGAATTATATAATTACTTTTTTATATATACATTTCAGTGCATAAATTAATATAATAATTGCAAAAAAGTGATATTTTGAACTTTCAATTTTTAGGTACAGTGTCTTAATATTTGGCAGTCCGACTAAAAGAGTAAAGCATAAAAATGGAAGATCAAGCAATCACAGTGAACAGTATTGTGTACTGTTGTGATCTCTTATACAATTTTAACAAAGGTAGGTAATCCAAGTATTCCAAGCATATAGAAAATCTACATACTGTAGAATTAGTAAAAGTAGTATGATGGTATGCTACAGTACATCAGGGGTGCTCAATCCTGTTTCAGGAGATTTAACTTTCTGCTAAGTTTAGTTCCTGCTCTATACAATGTTGCAGTTCTATTCTCCTCATGTACCTGTTCAGCCTCTAGCTCCCTCTGCTGGATCCTCTGTGCCATATGATTTGCTGCTTCAACTACAAATAGAAAAGCAAATGTCAATACAATATTCCCATCAATACACTAATCTTGCTTTTAGAACATTAACTAACTAACTAAATAAATAAATACACACACAAAAAAACTACAACTAACAAACATTCTTAAGGAATTGCCTGGCAGCAACAGTAAATAACACAGATCTAAAAATGTATGCCAAAATAACTACAGTGCTTTATATAACATTTATTCATATACATTTAAATTATTTTTTGCAATGTTTCACAGTGGTCTCACATTTCTGCCTATAAGCCTCTTTAAAATGACTAAATGAGTTTGTTTGTTTCACTTGCTCACCAATAGATCCTCTGCAGTGAATGGGTGCCGTCAGAATTAGAGTTCAAACTGATAACCACATCACAATAATTCACACGACTCCAGTCCATCAGTAAATGCCTTGTGATGCAAAAAAACTAAAAAACACTGTCTTTGTAATAAACAAATCAATCATTAATATTTTTTTAACTTCAAACCGTATTAAGTCCATAATTCATAATATTGCTTTCTCCAGTGAAAAAGTTGTCTCATCTGAATCAGGAGAGAAATATGCACAGACCAAGCACCATTTATAAAACATTTTTTGATGTGAGAGAATTGACTTTTTCACTGGAGGAAACATTTTTATGGTCTTAAATTTATTAAATGAATATCACAAACACAGCTTTTTAATTAACAAGACGTGGATTATTGTGATGTTTTTATCTGTGCTGTCAAGCGATTAATCGCATCCAAAATAAAAGTTTTTGTTTACATAATATATGCGTGTGTACTGTGTATATTTATTATGTATATATACTGTAAATACACACACATGCACGTATATATTTAAGACAAATATGTTATGTTTATATATTAATATAAATATATATATATATACACACACGTGGTCAGAATTGTTGGTACCCTTGGTAAATATGATCAAAGGCGGCTCTGATAATAAACCTGCATTATTAATCCTTTTAATCTTTTATTTAAACAAAAAAAATCACAAAAATCTAATCTTTCATTGAACTAAAACAATTGAAAATGGGGGAAAATCTCATTATGAAATATGTTTTTCTCAAATACACGTTGGACACAATTATTGGTACCCCTAGAAATTCTTATGAGTAAGATATCTCTGAAGTATATTCCCATTCATATTTACAATTTTGAGCACACCAGCATGATTATGAACATGAAATTATCCAGCCATGGCTTCCTGTTTCACATAAATATAAATAGGAGGGAAAACAAAGTCCAAATTCCCTTAATCATCCATCACAATGAGAAAAACCAAAGAATATATTTCTGATGTGCAGCAAAAGATAATTGAGCTTCACAAATTAGTGAAGTGGCTTTAAGAAAAGAGCTAGAGCAGTGAAAATTCCCATTTCCACCATCAGGGCAATAATTAAGAATTTCCAATCAACAGAAAATGTTATGAATCTGCCTGGAAGAGGTTATGTGTCTATATCGTCCTAATGCACGGTGAGGAGGAGAGTTTGAGCGGCTAAAGACTCTTCAAGGACCACAGCTGGAGAATTGCAGAAAATAGTTGAGTCTCGGGGTCAAAAAAACTTAAAAAAAAAAATTGTCAAACATCACCATATGTTGTTTGGGAGGGTTTCAAGACAAATTCTCCTAGCTCATCCAAAAACAATCTCCAGCATATTCAGTTGTCAGACACAACTGGAACTTCAAATGGGACTGGCTTCTATGGTCAGATGAAACTAAAAAATGAGCTTTTTAGCAGCAAACACTCAAGATGGGTTTGGTGAACACAGGGATAAAAAAGTACCCCATGTGTACAATGAAATATACTGCTGTATTTTTGATGTTGTGGGCCTATATTTCTGCTGACTCTATCAAATACCAACAGATAAAAAATCAATAAGTGACTGACTCTGTTAGAAATCTTACAATGGGCCATGTTTGTATCTTCCAACCGGACAATAATCCAAACACAAATCTCAAAAACAACACAAAAATGGGTCACTGGGCACAAAACCAAGCTTCTGCTACGGCCATTCCAGTCCTCTGACCTGAACCCTGTAGAAAATGAGTGAGGTGAACTGAAGAGAAGAAGCACCGTCATGGAGCTGTGAATCTGAAGGATCTGGAGTGATTCTGGATGAAGGAATGGTCTCCGATCTCTCGTCATGTGTTCTCTAACCTCATCAGGCATTATAGGATAAAATTTAGAGCTGTTAAACTGGCAAATGGAGGTTTCAAAAAGTATTGAATAAAAGGTACTGTTAATTGTGGCCAATGTGTATTAGAGAAAAACATTTATTTCATAATGATATTTCCCCCCATTTTAAATTCTTATTCTCCAATAAAAGGTTAGATTTTTGTGATTTTTTTTAATAAAAGATCAAAAGGATTAACAATGCAGATTAATTTTCACAGCCTTCTTTGATCATATTTACTAAGGGTACCAACAATTCTGACCACGTGTGTATATATATTATTTCCATGCATATATATATATATATTAGGGGTGGCACGGTTCACGGAAAAAAAACGAACCGAACGGTTCTCCACACACGGTTCGGCACGCACTAGGACCGCGGTTCAATTTAAATCTGACAACGCATGTGTAATATGGTTTGCTATAAATAACATGTAAAACAAACAGGGTTCGGCTAATGTATGTTTCTTTTAATGGATGTGCATTCTGGCTTCCCAGTACATTATAATAACAGCGATGAAAAGAAAAAAAAAAGGTGGACAAACCATTCACTCTTGTTCAATGCGAGTTCCGTATGCTGGATTAGATGTCATTTATTCCGTCATCACCCGGGTGCTGATAGCGCGCGCGCACAGGTGAGACCTGAACAGCACACGTTGATATCTGTGTTTAAACTAAACTCATGTAAGCTTTGCCAGTTTAAACATTTAAGAGCCAGAGGACGCGAGGACGCGAGCTCGCGCGCGCAATGAGAAGATTTGTGCGTGCGCGCAAATATTAAGCTCTCTCTGAAGTATTGTGTTTGAATGGACAAATTCACACAAAAAGTATGCCAAAATGCCCGTCTTGGTAAGTATCCTATACCAGACATAGCTGGCTGAACGTACAGTATCAGTGCATTCTCTTAAAGTGACAGCACTTTCTTAATATTAATCAAACAGCAACAACAAAGAAATCACTCACTGCTCTTGATTGAATCGCTTTTGTAACTTTAATAAAGATTAATCTTTAATTTATACAGTCAAATATGCAATGCTGTTTTACATTTGATTACTTTATTCAATTTCTGTACCTAAAAACTAATGCTATAGACCTACCTAAAAAAAAATCTGAAAATCACTGTTTAATTTATTTGAATCTTTACTCTATTGTATTTTTTGTGTGCTGTTGCTTGTAGTTAGACAGATTATTCTTATTTTCTATTTTTATTTGACAGTATAGTTTTTCCCTAAACATACCGAACCATACCGAAACCGTGACTCTAAAACCGTGATACAAACAGAACCGTGAAAAAGTTGAACCGTGCCACCCCTAATATATATATAGCATATATATGAGACTTACGTCATGTGAGAGCGTCACATATATATATATGTATATATTATATTATATATACAGTATACAGTGGGTACGGAAAGTATTCAGACCCCCTTAAATTTTTCACTCTTTGTTATATTGCAGCCATTTGCTAAAATCATTTAAGTTCATTTTTTTTCCTCATTAATGTACACACAGCACCCCATATTGACAGAAAAACATAGAATTGTTGACATTTTTGCAGATTTATTAAAAAAGAAAAACTGAAATATCACATGGTCCTAAGTATTCAGACCCTTTGCTGTGACACTCATATATTTAACTCAGGTGCTGTCCATTTCTTCTGATCATCCTTGAGATGGTTCTACACCTTCATTTGAGTCCAGCTGTGTTTGATTATACTGATTGGACTTGATTAGGAAAGCCACACACCTGTCTATATAAGACCTTACAGCTCACAGTGCATGTCAGAGCAAATGAGAATCATGAGGTCAAAGGAACTGCCTGAAGAGCTCAGAGACAGAATTGTGGCAAGGCACAGATCTGGCCATGGTTACAAAAAAAATTCTGCTGCACTTAAGGTTCCTAAGAGCACAGTGGCCTCCATAATCCTTAAATGGAAGACGTTTGGGACGACCAGAACCCTTCCTAGAGCTGGCCGTCCGGCCAAACTGAGCTATCGGGGGAGAAGAGCCTTGGTGAGAGAGGTAAAGAAGAACCCAAAGATCACTGTGGCTGAACTCCAGAGATGCATTCGGGAGATGGGAGAAAGTTGTAGAAAGTCAACCATCACTGCAGCCCTCCACCAGTCGGGGCTTTATGGCAGAGTGGCCCGACACATGAAAAGCCTGCATGGAGTTTGCTTAAAAACACCTGAAGGACTCCAAGATGGTGACAAATAAGATTCTCTGGTCTGATGAGACCAAGATAGAACTTTTTGGCCTTAATTCTAAGCGATATGTGTGGAGAAAACCAGGCACTGCTCATCACCTGTCCAATACAGTCCCAACAGTGAAGCATGGTGGTGGCAGCATCATGCTGTAGGGGTGTTTTTCAGCTGCAGGGACAGGACGACTGGTTGCAATCGAGGGAAAGATGAATGCGGCCAAGTACAGGGATATCCTGGACGAAAACCTTCTCCAGAGTGCTCAGGACCTCAGACTGGGCCGAAGGTTTACCTTCCAACAAGACAATGACCCTAAGCACACAGCTAAAATAACGAAGGAGTGGCTTCACAACAACTCCGTGACTGTTCTTGAATGGCCCAGCCAGAGCCCTGACTTAAACCCAATTGAGCATCTCTGGAGAGACCTAAAAATGGCTGTCCACCAACGTTTACCATCCAACCTGACAGAACTGGAGAGGATCTGCAAGGAGGAATGGCAGAGGATCCCCAAATCCAGGTGTGAAAAACTTGTTGCATCTTTCCCAAAAAGACTCATGGCTGTATTAAATCAAAAGGGTGCTTCTACTAAATACTGAGCAAAGGGTCTGAATACTTAGGACCATGTGATATTTCAGTTTTTCTTTTTTAATAAATCTGCAAAAATGTCAACAATTCTGTGTTTTTCTGTCAATATGGGGTGCTGTGTGTACATTAATGAGGAAAAAAAATGAACTTAAATGATTTTAGCAAATGGCTGCAATATAACAAAGAGTGACAAATTTAAGGGGGTCTGAATACGTTCCGTACCCACTGTATATGCATGGAAATACATGTAAATATTTTCAAAATATATACGTGCAAGTGTATGCATTTATATATACATAATAAATATAAACAGTACACACATATATTATGTAAACAAAAACTTTTATTTTGGATGCGATTAATCACAATTAATCATTTGACAGCACTAGTTTTTATCAGCTGTTTGGATTCTCATTCTGACGGCACCCATTCACTGCAGAGGATCCACTGGTGAGCAAATGATGTAATGCTAAACCTAGTTTGAGAAACTAATCTAAATCTTGGATGGCCTAAGGGCGAGTAAATTTTCAGCAAATTTTAATTTTAGTTGAAAAAGAAAACTATTCCTTTAATGCATTAAAATATATTTATATCTATATTAACTATACTACCAAATAGTGCAGATTTTTTTCTTTTTTTTAATTCTTATTACACAATATTTATTAAACACTACAGAAGATTTATTCAACATAAGTTTCTTTCCTGTCTGCATGTCTCTTTATTCCTCATGTTGTGTCTGACACTTCATCACACTCTTTACTGTAAATGATGAGACTTACGTCGTGTGAGAGCGTCACATAGTTTCTCATGCATACTCTCAGTGCACCGCGGCAGATCATGTTCATTTGTGTCCGACGTCATCTTATTCAGATTTTCAAGCAGACGGCATTCTCTGAAAGCACGCTTCTCCTGAGGAAACACAAACAATTCTAGTGTAAATTTGGTTGTGGTCAGTATGTCACAGGTCAAAGAACATACAAGTAAAAGGACAATGTTGGATGCACAGTAGTATGTCCAGAACACACTGCATCAACAGTTGACAAGTTCTTAATTGAAATTGCATACATAATTTAAGTGTGAGAATTTAAATGCAACCGTATATGTTTTCTTAATTAATTTAAAAAGCAATTATCAAAATAAATGTATGTAATAATAACCTCAAACTCCCTGATGAAGTATCTCATTTCTCCCTGCAAGACCGGCCTGTGATCAATCAGCCTGGACTGAATATCACCAACATCTGTGAAGAAACAAATATTGAGACGTTAAATGAATATCACAATTAAACAAACAAAAAGGTATCGAATTAAATAAGTTATCTAATGTATTTTAAACTACTTGCATTATAAGTTAGGTTTATGTTAGGTGATAGTTTGTCTAACATATCTAATAGTCTTTACTATGAAAAATGTGTCTTTAATATTTAAAAAATGTCATTAGCTAAAATTAGTGGATTAATCCAACAATTGTATAATACTTAAACGATCATTAGTTAAGCAACCTGCAGTTAGAAAAGGTCTTGAAACTTCGAGTCAGCAGCATTATATAACAATATTGTCGTTATTCAGCTCAATTCAGTTGTTCAGAGACCTCACTGGATAGTGTTTAGGTAGGAAGCCCACTATACTTAGAGTCACAGCCATAGATAAGCACTGACAACAGCTAGTCTAAATAGTATTACACATTTAATGCTCGAATAATTTTAGCTGTATTAACTGCAACGAAAGACGTATAAAATGTGTAAAACTTAAAATTAGCATAACAACCCACCTTTAACAATCTTCTCCATCATCACGAGATGCTGGTTAGTCTGACAGCCTTACACGATGATATTTATTATTCTGCCAATTGTTTACTTCCCTCAACGTCTAATGATTGAGAAATGTAAATGAGTAAAGTGAAATATTTATTTGCAGAATGTTACAGATAGAGAAGTGCGCGTCACATTCTTCAACGAGTCACGTGCAAACAATAACAGAAAACAACTCCAAAATAAAAGTCCCGAAGAGAAATTCAAAATAAAAGTTATATAAAACAAAGTCCCTTCACGTTCAGCAACAGTCTTTTTGAGGTCACATGAAATTTAAATTTCGAGAAAACCAGTGAGTTTAATTCGCAAATATAGGTATGCATTTTGGTGTATATTTTCTTTATTTAATAAATAGTTCATCAAGCTCATGACTTTTCTTTCTTCTGTAGAACACAAAAGTAGAGAAGAACGGCGAGGGCAAAACAACTCTGACTTTCAGTGTATGGAAAATAACAACAGCACAAACACCATTTTTTTGGTGAACTACTTCTTTAATATACAATATCAAAAAAGGTTAAAAAAAAATAATATTTATAAATAATGAATTAATGCAAATGTTAGTAGTACAGCTGTATAATTGAACAAAACTGTATATATCAATTTTGCTACCAGTGATGGTCCCAATATTATCAAGATCAGGCCCCCTGGACATTGAGACACATCTGCTGTTTATTGTTAATAACTTATACTAGTTTTTAATGCTATCTTTTATTATTATGCTAATTATTCTAAAATTATATTAAATAGAAATGCATAGAAATCTATACAACATTTACAACAATATTTATCATTCTGCTATTTGTATTATTTCATTTACTCTGTCTGTGTTATAGAACAATACCTTTTGGTTTGAAGAGGTAGAACTTGACATGATCTGAATGTAGAGATTTGCTAATGCGTTAACAGTTGCCAACAGACATTAAGATTTGGCAGAAGGCACAAGAGTTGAGAAGTTGATTGAATTCAATACAAACTCTGAATGTATGGGAATTCTGACACAGCCATACACTTTATTACAGCATTTTATTTATTCATTCATTCAGCAAGTGTCAGAATAAAAGGTTATATAATAAAACCAGACCTTCATCCAATTCCCACACGAGGTATCTGATTTCTCCCTGCAGCGCTGGCCTGTGATCAATCAGTCTGGACTGCTTTCTGTTTGACAAAGCAGGGTGTGGGATAATTCATCAGAACATATTACTTTTTCCAGGTTTTGTTTCTTGCATTATGTGTCTTTGTACTATTGCCTTAAATACAAGTGATTTTGCAGCGGCCATAAAGTCCAGCCTTCAAGCCCAGTACTCTGTAAGTACACTCTAGTTTTGTGAAATTTAGCAGCTGTTCTTTCTGTCCCTGTATATGAGTGCTGAACATACTTATTGTTAATCATTCAATCTGTGCATAAGAACGTCAAATGTCCATTGTGAGTTGCATGCTATGGATCTTTAATTGGGTTTCAAGAAAACGTTTTATACAAGCTCCTGTATCAAAAACCTCACATTACAGGCAGTGTTTTATACCTACTATAAAAATTTCTGACATATATTTGTTTATTTCTATTTCTATATTATTTTATGTTTAAGCTCTCCTTATAAAAAAAAAAAAAAAAAAAAATCACAAAGGTACACTGGCACTAGATGGAGACAAAGTATTACTTTAGCCATAAGAAATCTTCTAAAGCTCCGATGGAGATATGATTTTGAGTACTTTAGTTGTGTGACCTGGTAGCTAAACCATGAGAGATAAATAACTTTAATAACCAATGAACACTCTGTATCATATTATCACACACACTGTTAAAAAACAGTCAGAGTTGAAAATAAAAAGAAATTGGAGTATGTTTTACAAGAAAATACTATTTCATTCATATTCATCAAAATTTCATGTTTAATTCAGACTGATACTTGCCATTTCTTTGTAATTATTTGCCAAATTTACGAGCAATTTCTGAGTGAAATTTGTTTCTAAGCCATTTTTTACATTAGTTAACTTCAAAATGAGCTTACAGTGAATAATACTTACACAACATTTAATAATTTCAGTTAATGGTTAATAGATTCTGTAAATTCATTGTTAGTTTATAGTTAATGCATTAATGCAGAACTTACTGTAAAGTGTTACCTATTTATGCACACTTATGCACGTCTGAAACTTCTAATACAGAAAAGTCTAATACAGCTGAATTTAATAAATGCATCATGATATTACTGATTCAGCCTCTCATAGCACTCCTTCTGCCTTTTACTTAAAATACATATTGACGTACTAATAATCCAATTGCTTTAGTTAATGCATGAACTTATTTTGTGTATTTTTTTATAATATTGTGTTTTATTAAAAAATAACTTTTACATCTTTAGTAGCAAAATAAAAAAAGAAAATAAAAAGAAGAGTAGAAGTAAGAACCAGAAAATCATATAGGGATATGATATTCTCTTTTTTAATGAGCCTATAAATAGTATACTGTTGGTTCAGTATGCTGAGTGTGAGAAGAGGACTGGACTGTTATTGCTGTAATGAGATTGTGTCTCTGAGAATCATCCTCTCTATTGGAGTTAATACTGAGCTTCATGAAACCAGCGTCAGCGCACATACATACGTGATCTCTATTTACAATTGTAGAGACTGACATTCATTTCTTACTGTTTGGGGTCCCACAGAATCCGTTGTTGTGTGTGTATATACCATTTTTCATTGGAGGATGTTAGATGAATAAACAAGATTACAATCTTGTTTATAAAATTCTGATTAGGATTAGGAAAAGTCATAACAATGAAACTTAGTCATCAATGAGTTGAGCTGTTAATTATTCCCAGACAACAAATAGAACATAAGGTTTAATAAAATAATAAGCTTTTACAGGACAAATAAAATATATACTGAAAAGTTATGAAAGCATAACTCTATTTGTTCCTAATGAAGCCATATTTTTGTTCTTTGCACAGTGATGCAGAAAGGCATCTCTAGTCATGCTTTAATTTAAAATTACTCTTTAGTATTAAAATAACATTTTTGAAATAATACCTTTGATACATAACATTTATATTATCAATTTGTATAATAAAATGTTATTTAAAAAACATAATATATTATAAAATAATATATTTTCTTTTTCAGAATGCAACACCACAGATGTCATTTTTAGATAAATAGTCTTTATTTATATGAAAAGTTCAAACATTTGTGGTTAGGTATGCTTTTTAAAGAAGTATCCTATGCTCACCAAGGCTGTGATCAAATATACAGCAAAACAGTAATATTATTATAAACGATTAAAATAACAGTTTTCTATTGAATATATTTTAAAATGTAATGTACTCCTGTGATGTCAAAGATGAATTTTCAGCATCATTACTCCAGTCCTCAGTGTCACATGATCCTTCAGGAATCATTCTAATATGCTGATTTTATGCTCAAGAAATATTTTTGTTGCAGCTTAATTTTTATTTTTTTTGGAAAAGGTGATTTGCTTGTTTTTTCAGGATTCTTTGATAAATAGAGTGTTGCTTTATACTTCAAATAGAAATCATTTGTAACATTCTATATGTTTTTACTGTCTCTTTTGATCAATTTAATGTATCCTTGCTGAATAAAAGTATAATTTGAAGGAAAAAAAATGCCCCCAATCTTATGAAAGGTATTTGCAGTGGGGCTAGTTGTCACAGGGCCTATATCTCAACAGCAATGCAGTTTTGAGTCAAAACACAAATGTTTGTCTTCTCCAGCAGTGGTATGTATTCTGGTTTCAAACAAACTGTAGTTCAAATCATTCCTGTTGCTCAAACTCTAGTAGTGCATGGCACTAGCAATATCGAGGTCATGTGGAATGCAAAGTCGGGTAAAATGTATACTTTAAATGCACTTGCTTTCTTGATTAACTCCAAATAGTTCTCCAAATAACAGCCTTAACCTTGTTGTCCATCAACTTTGATTGTAACACACTCACATGAGACATTTTTTTTCACCATTAGCTTTTGACCACTGTAGATTTGTTCATATTAAGTAGTTACTCACTGTCCAGTGTCTCTCAGTGAGAGATCGTGATAAATAATACGGTCAATTTGAGTGTGTCTCATCTCATCTGTGGCTTTACTCAGCTCTCCTTTTCTTAAATCATCTGCTCTTGATCTTTCTGCAAGTCCTTCTCCAGGGTCCCTATATCTGGTTTTTAACTGAGGACCCTTTTTACACACAGCAGAATCATGATAGATTGCATTTTCTGTGCTGCGTGTATTACAAACCCAGCAGAACTCAATATGATGCCATCTGACAACATGCCATGAACATTTGAGAGCACAGCTGTACTGTAGATGCTGTGCTAATGTTTTGAAAGCTTGAACCTTGGATTAGAGAAATTAGTGTGTAGTGTTATGACAAAATGATGTATGCAATTTGCATTAAATCATGAAAAATGTAGAATCCACTTGAATCCACTACATCGGGTGATTGATATATTATCAATAGTGCTGTCAAACGATTAATTGCAATTAATCACATCCAAAATAAACATTTTTGTTTACACAATCAATGTGCATGTACTGTGTACATTTATTATGTATATATAAATACACACACATACAGTTGCATGTATTTACATCTATATATTTATATTTATATAATATATATATATACAGTATATATATATATATATATACTATTTAAACATAATTTTCTTAAATACATGTATGTGTGTGTATTTATACATAATAAACAGATTTACAAATATATTTTCAGATTTTTCTATATGTTCACAATTTACATTTACATATTCATATTTTATATAATTATTTCCTGTTTGGCCCTTCATAGTAAAACCCTTCAGAATATAATATTAATACTGGAACGTTTGGTATATGCAAGTGCTACTGAAATAAATATTTACTCATTTTGAGAAAATGGCCTTTAAAACCTGTTAACCCGCACCAGGACGTGGGCGCACTGAAAGCTCTTTGAAAGCTCTTTGTTTGCACACGTCATTGCTTTCAAACAGATAAAGTAAAACAGGACAAAATGAATCTTGACAAACTATATATCATTTTGAAGGTCTAAGCCTCTAGCATCGACGACAGATCGCTGTTTTTCGATAGAAAGCTTATACGGAATGTATTTGCTAAATTTGTGTAAGCAGTACACATCAAAACATGTATAGAAAACCCCGCAGAACATACCATTTTCATCCTGATAACGACTCTCAAATGTATCCACTGCTGTAAATCCTGGTTTCATTTGAAAGATAAGGGTCCAGTGAACAACATTCCATCGAGCACTTTTAGTCCAAAGAAACAACAACGCTGTAATTTAGATCGTTAATCCTTTGTTTACGTCTCATCTCTTGAGGGAAAGTTATTGTTTGTGTCCATTATGGAACAAATTACGCTCAAAAACAGCGTCTTGGTGGTAAAAAAACAGCACGATTTTGTAGCAGGCAATGTCCCAAACAGAATGAAATCATCCAAAAAAAAAAAAGTCAAAGATACACGGAAGATTGTTTATTTGAATTCTGGCGCTCCCTCGCGACGACGCGTGACGCACCTGTCATCTGATGGGGGTAACTTAGCGATCTTTTTAGCACAAAAAAAAAAACATTTCTTTTTTTTTGTTTTCATATATGTTTGCGTGTTTTGTGGGGAATTGCCTGTATCTGTGTGATTAACATCTCTATGACTGATAATCAGCAGGTAATTACTGACTGTTCACAGATATCAGTGTGAATGCAGTCTATATAAAAGGCCATTATAATGTGAATATTGACTATATTGGGCAGCCATCAGTATGATTAGCATCTGTATGAATGATCTTCAGCATGTGATTACTAATGTATGAGCAGGAGCCATCTGTATGTCAGGAAATCAGTATGTACTTAAGTTATTTTTTTTATTATTATTGTTTTTTTTATCACTCAAAAATTATTATTATTGTATTTTTCTAGTGCTCAAATAAATCACTTATACGATGTCTAAGATTATGTCTACTGTTTTATAATTGAAAAACTGCAGTGGCATGTATAAAGACTAAAAAGTATGTAGTAGAACTCTTCAATAATTTGGTAAATATTTTTCCTCAAACGGGGGGGGGGGGGGGGGGGACTAGAAAA
Organism: Aspiorhynchus laticeps; assembly: GCA_023376895.1. NCBI lineage: Eukaryota > Metazoa > Chordata > Actinopteri > Cypriniformes > Cyprinidae > Aspiorhynchus > Aspiorhynchus laticeps. The sequence goes on along the minus strand of JALXFT010003155.1, from coordinate 3,857 downwards.
ATGTCTGCAGGAATCTCATTTTTCATGGTATCTTCTTCAGATTTGAAATATAAACTGATGAGACATGTGACTTTCAACCCATTACTTTTCTAGATTGCTCCAGGACTGATTTCATGTATTTTTATATGAAATAAAAAAAAATTCAGTGTGGTACAATTTTTATCAAGGCACTTCAGTGTCTATAACTTTTTATATTTTTGAGCATCATCAACTCTGGATGATGGATAGTAAAGGCCAAAGGGTCTTCTTTCCAAAGACACCACAATTGTGTGTGTGGCACACTGAAGTCAGGAGCTGTTACCATTTTAAGTTAGTTAGTCATTTTCAGCTGTGATTCCCAATATGGGGGGTGCAGGTTAACAGGTTAAATATATTTATTGCAATCTATAGACACAGATAGATAAAGTGTAATAAAATTAACACGTAAATGTGTATTTTTGGTTGTTTTCTTTTCATTAGTCTGAAAGAAAACATGTTATGGAAGAAAAAATAGCCCAAAATCTTAAAAGTGACCAGTGCATGAAAAAACAGTGGTGCCTGTGTCTTTTTTTTATTTTTTAGTCTATCCAGGCAACTGACCCTTAGGTTTAATCAAATCAATATTTAATATTATAGAACGTGTAAACATGACACATATTTTACAAGTATATGATTGGCTTTCACAAAAAATGAACTGAATAATGTGCAGGACTTGTTTGGTGCGTTGACTGTAGATGAGCTCTTGACTCCTGGAGCTGTGTTTAGTAGGAGGTCTGAGATAAGCTTTACAAAACATACCCACCAGGGTCAACTCAAACACACACACTCACTCACTCACACACACACACACACACACACACACACACACACACACACACACACGTTTCCCCCTCCTTGCCATCTCAGGCCACGGAGCTCACATTACCCAATGGGTATCATTATTTTACAGTGAATGGCTTTCTCTCTCTCCCTCTCCTCTCATTCTCCTGTTTACTCGCTCTCACTGTCTTTTATCTTCCTTTTCTCGCCGCGGAGGTGGCTGCAGGGACTCAGCAGGCTGGTGGTGGCACGGAACAGGTGGAGGATCTCTCGTGACCCGAAGCCCTGGCGAGAGCTCTCATCCTGGGGCTGACCAACCTGCCCGACTCTCTTGCTCTGCCTCTCTCTCCGTCAATCAGATCCAACCCTGGGCAAAAGAGCAGGTCACCTATCCTGGTACCGTTTTACCCCCTGAGAGTCCAGCAGCACAGAGAGGAAAACAGCCGTCACGGCCGGTGTCGGAGTTTGTCTGTGCGTTCTCTCGGGGCTGAACGAGTCCACCGGACCCGTTATGTAGTCTGAGAATCAACATATGCACTTATCATCATGTGCTTTTCTGGAAACCCCAGCAACCCTGTCAGGCCTGTCTGGCGATGCTAAACTGTAAAGCTCTTTAGGTGGAATCGTTGTGTCTTTCACAGTTAATGTTCACGGCAGATCTGAGGGCCAGAGAATACGGATGGGAGCGCGAATGTGCGCGGACTCGTCGCTGTCACTTCCCCCTGCGGATTTGCGTCGGTGTCCGAGTCAAACTGCCGGCAACAGGCGGAGAGATGCCCGAACCTGTAGAAGCGCGCAATCGAAGTGACAGGCCGGCGGTGGAAGTGGGGACATTCTCCGTGTGTGAGCAAAACAAGTCCGCTGGCAGCGGCTCCCCCCGCCACCTCTCTCCTCCCCTCCGCAACCGTGTGTAGGAGTGCAGCGATCTCCTCTGACGCTTGTGGAAGTTTTAGCGGCCTACGGTTTCCCGCGCGGGATGCCGGGGGTGCCCAGGGGTGCCGGCGTTGGGAGCGGTGCCGTGCCGGATTAGGACCTTGCTGGCTGAGTTTGATGGCAGACCTGGAAAGACAGACCCTGCCAGGCACAAACTGCTCAGCCACATGATGTCAGGAGGATGGGGAAAAAAAATCTAGCCATGCTGCGGCAGAGCGAGCAGACAGATGACACCCAGCAGGAAGCTGCAGCCAAATCTGTAAGCATCCACAATCCAGCTGGCTCGCCCTAGGGTACCTGTCTCACAGAGGAGACTCCACAACACCCCGTGAGCTGTCAAATTAACTCACAGATCTGGAAAGATGGAAGCGATGTGTCCCCACATACTCAACAGGGGCCACTATAAAGTGCTTTAATTCGCGGTTGCCTCCTCTGCTTATAAAATTTAAAATATATAACATAATGAAACGGTAAAAAAATACCACATACAAGTTCAGTAGACAGAAAGGCAAACGTTCATACCAGCCTGAGCGAGTGTGCAGACACACAGTACACAGCTGAAGCTTGTGGTGGTTTACAATCATTGCCCATTGCTCTACAGTCACCTGGGAAATGTGTTTATGGAAAAATACTTATTATTATTTTATTTTGTTCAAAACACATAGTGACCTAATTTTCATCTCGCGTGTGGTGACAACAAAAAACAACGTGAGGTTGTGTGTTATAGTTATTTTACAACAAGTGATCTTAAATGTAGGTTTTTTTTTAAAACTAATTTATTATTTAAAAAAAGAAAGAAAAAAAAAAACATTGCTTTACATAATATTTTTAATCAAGTCAAACAAAAATGCAATATATATATATATATATTAGTATTTTTTTAATGAGACTTCACCAGTTTTATGGTATTTTAAGGTAATACATCTCAACATTTAGAAAGGTGCCTAACGGAGCTGTTTGGCAAACTTTTGTGGACAAAATCCAGTAATTTCACTAGGAATGAGGGGAAATATATATATTGTGCGGTCTGAATGGTGAGAAAGTACAGGGAATTTGGGAGCTGATAGGAATTTATCAGCACTTGAATATAGCAATATAACAAAGTATATCACCTGAGAGAGTGAGATAGCATAATTAAACATTGTATTACAGAAAACTACACAAATAGAAACACAAATTTAGAAAGTGAGAACACAACTACAGCTCTTGACCTCATGCCCTCATTCCACACAAAGCAAAATCACTTTCTTTTCCCACTTAACAAACCGCAAAATTTTAAACAAAAGTAAATACATACTCTCACATCTTCAGGATATGTTATTAATGGTTTGGCAAAATCCCTTTATGATGCCAATAAAACTTGAACCTCTTGAGGGAAAGCTGGAGGGGAATGAATTGCAAAATTTATGCAAACACAAACACACATACACCCAGCAGAAAATGAAGATCCTGGTCAGATAGATTTGTGTTGTGTCATTAGGAGTCTTGCAAACTAACAGTAGTAATTATTGCTTCGAACCCTAAAGCAGTACTTTTTTTTCAGCCCCAATTTAATTATAATACAAAAAGCCACACGTTTTTGTTCTTTGATGTCAACAAAGGCTTTTTATGGTAAAATGATGGTTATGTAGACCCATCTAACATCTGCAGTTATTTAGATGTGATACTTAAGCAGCCAATTAAATTATCCAACACAATGTGCGTGAGGACAATGATGATAAATCCTCTAGTTCTGAACAGTATTGCCCTGATAGTACAAATGGACATTTTACAGTTGTTTAGTGATTTTAGTATAGCCAATTCCTGTTTTGTGCAGCTCAACAACATTTTGTCACACATCATTACTGTGCTCTCGGGTTTTTCCCATAGAGATAAAGGGCTATAGAAATTTGGCCCATGTGTCCCTCATATTTGTGCCGAGTGAAGTGATCATGGGTTTCCCCTTGTGTCACTCCTGTGAAAATGTATTATATTAATGGGAATATAATGAAATTATTTTAAGATTTTCAAATATTTTCAAATGCCGATATTTTTGTTTAATTACGTCATAAATATAAAAATAATTTAGCTTAAATTTAAAGTTGCATTTTTAGGAATATTTTGGATGAGTTACTGAAGGAGGTCAC
>JALXFT010000836.1:0-28750 GCA_023376895.1 Aspiorhynchus laticeps | reverse complement strand
TAGCAGTCTAAAGTGAGTTTGAGTCATACACTGACGGTTTGTGTTGTTAATTATATGATGCAGTGAGAAGTTCAGCACCGGTTAATGATTTAATGCACTAAGCACTGCTGTAGTTTATTTAACAACACTCTCCAACAGCAGAATTCTACTTTTATTTCTTTTAAGTCTAATTCCTAGTCAGATTAGAATGATATCTTAGTTTTACCGGCGATATATATAGTTTGTGATTGCATTTTCTAAAGATATGTCCAGACGTGCAGGCTACCAATAACATTAGAGCGACAGCAGTAGGAACGCCCGCAAGCGTCTTTACACAGTACAAAGTCTAGCGACATACAGCGAAAAAAATGTGCCTAAAGCGCGCTAAAGCTGTGCTGGTAGAGTGCGTGTGCGGGACGTCGCCACTCAGGATCTGTCACTTGTCTGTTGCTTGGCTGCTAGTTTCTCAGTAGCTTGCCAAGCGCGCTATTTTGAGCAATGTAAACACAAGTTAGTAATAAAATGTAAAGACATTTTTTCTGATCATCCTCCATAACGCGGTGGTTATTTACACCTCATATCATATGTAAACACTTGTGTTACCACGGCAACGACTGACTCATTTTAATTGCATTCCAAAGAGATCCGTTTTATCAGCCCCGCAGTGGAAAACGAAACCATAACTGTACCGGCCGGCTCGGATCGGTGCGGAATGGAACGGTTATGAAAAGAGAACCGTTCAGCACGATGGTGGAAAAGCGGCTCTTGATGAAGCTGCTGTAAAAACGTGGGAAAAGCCGACGAGGAAGAAGTTGCGGTGAAGGGTTCTTTAGGCGGAGCAAAGTAGGCCTACTTCATCGCTCCTTCTATAGCGCATTGGCATTGGGTGGTTTACGCTGTCAATACAGGAGACAAACCAATGGGCCACTGGCTGCTCGCTGTCCCTGCATGATGGTCCTTGGCAAAAGAAAACAAAAAAAAACATTCTGTCGGCCCATAAAGTGCGTCGGCCCACTGGGAAAATGCCCAGTATGCCCGATTACCAATCCAGCCCTGCACATCACCTTCAAAACAAATCCCCTCAACCCTGCTCTAGCTGGGTTGAGAGTGAAGATATTTTTTTTCTGGTTGAAGATGCCATGGTGTGTTTATCACAGAGCTTGCACTGCAATGCAAAATAAAACTCTACCAACACACACAGGTCCTAGTGTTTTGCTCTAAAACTTGGGTGGACTTTAAACCTCTTGCTTTCTCTTTGGAAATATATGTGTTCTAGTGTCTCCAAAACGTGAGCAAATGTGTAAATTGGGATTTGAGGGTGGGGACAGTCAGGGCCGGATTTACGCACAGGCATTCTAGGCACGTGCCTATGCTCGCTCGTCCAGGGGGGCCCAAACTCAATAAAGAGATATATCATATTTTTTGTTATGGCTATCTACAACACTAAAAGAACCAAAACCCCAGAAGACATTGAGCAAATAAATATAACAAGTAATAGGGTAAAAAAATGACAACTATTTCCATGTTTTCCACCTGTTTATGTACTGAAATCACGCTTTCTTTCTCCCGTTCTCTTCCACAGACGCACACACAGTACAGACACGCACTCGCGGACAGAAACTTGTCAGCGCTGCCCAGCGAATTTATCAATGAAATAGTTTCGCAGCTGAAACGCTACATGACATTTCTCAGTAGCGAGGTTCTTGAAGCAGTTCAACTTAAAGATTCGCTATTAGTAGACTCTGCTGCTGAACACCGCTGAGAGACGCACAGACGCTGGTATTCACGCTCTCTCTCTCTCTCGCTCTCTCTCTCTTTAATAACTGCATTAATGACTGCATTAGCCTGCATATCAATGGCTCAAGCCTCTGTTATTAGCTCTAAAATGACGTTTTGGAATTTGCAAAAGTTTCTGAGGTGTGTAAGAAATTAGTTCAGCACACACAAGATTTCAGGACGGAAACGTGACAAATGTCTTGAAATAAATCATCTGAACAATGTCTTGAGGTGTGGTCGTGACTCCAGGCCGTTAAAATTATTAGAGAAATAATGAACTCCTGAAGTGGTAATGTGGCCACGACGCCGGAGCCTATTAACGGAACGTCTTTCTCCTTTCTCAAACTAATTTTGAACTTCAATCGATATTTATTGACTGAACGCAAGCGCTTATTGCGATAGAAAACAATGTAAAGGTTTCCACTGATTACAAAATGTTTGTGTTTGCTGGGGTGGTTATATATTAATAGGGAAGGGGGGGGGCAAAAAAATAGTTTTGCCTATGTCACGATAAGAGGTAAATCCGGCCCTGGGGACAGTATTGGTTGTGTTTTTATTTCGTAATTTCACTGGAACAGAGAAATGGGTTTGAGAACAGTGACATTTTCACCTTTCTACCAGGGTCTGCTACGAACTAAAGAGAAGCATATTGCTTAATTCTCCCGTTTAATGGAGACATAATTAATAAAATAAATGGAACAGAGCATGCAGGATGTCAAACTACTGATGTATTTGCTTTTGTTGTACAGTAATATAACAATTAAAACTATAATGAATAAAATGCTCTAATAGACTGTGTGAATCATGTGACTTATAATTGACATTAAATTTGTTTTAACCCCCTCAGGACCTGTTTAATAAATCACTTTAAGGTAAGTGCTTGTGTTTGTATTAAATAGAGTTTATGCTTGTAAAGCAAACATAACAGTATTCATAGTTTTGTATTTGCTACAGATTTCACTGATAATTTACGAAGGACTGACTTAATACAAACATTTCTCCACATACAGTCAGGTCCATATATATTTGGACATTGACACAATTTCCATAATTTTGGCTCTGTATGCCACCAGAACAGAATTAAAAATAAAACAATCTAAATGAAATTGAAGTGCAAACTTTAATTCAAGAGGTTGAACAAAAATATAACATCAAATGTTTAGGATTTACAACCATTTTTATACACAGTCCCCCCATTTTCAGGGGCACAAATGTAATTGGATAAATAAATATAATCAGAAATAAAATGTTAATTTTTAATATTTTGTTGAGAATCCTTTGCAGGCAATGACTGCCTTAAGTTTGGGTCTCATGGACATCACCAGAGACTGGGTTTCCTCCTTTGTGATGCTTTGCCAGGCCTTTACTGCAGCTGACTTCAGTTGTTGTTTGTTTGTGGGTCTTTCTGCCTTTACTCATGTCTTCAGCAAGTGAAATGCATGCTCAATCGGGTTGAAATCAGGAGACTGACTTTGCCATTGCAGAATATTCCATTTTTTTCCAGAATATTTATTTTTTTTACCTTCAGAAACTCCTGGGTTGTTTTGGATCATCGTCCATTTGTACTACAGTATGAAGCGCCGCCCATTCAGCTCCATTTGACTAAATCTGGGCAGAGAGTATATCCCTATACACTACAGAATTCTTCTGGATGCTTCTGTCCTCTGTCACGTCATTAAACACCAGTAACCCAGTGCCACTGGAAGCCATGCATGCTCATGCCATCACACTGCTCCACCATGTTTCACAGATGATGTTGTATGCTTTGGATCAAGAGCTGTTCCAAACCTTCTCCATTCTTTTTTTCTTCCCATCATTCTGGTACAGGTTGACCTTAAATTCAGCCGTCCAAAGAATGATTTTCCAGAAGTGATCTGACTTTTTTTATTTTTATTTTAGCTAAATCTAATCTGACCTTGTTTGCACCTTTTGGTGAACCCTCTGTATTTGCTCTCGTGAAGTCTTCTCTTGATTGAAGACTTTGACAGTGACACGCCTACCTCCTGAAGAGTGTTGTTCTCTTGGCTGGATGTTGTGAAAGGAAAGGTTTTTTCTTTACCATGGAGAGGATCATCCACCACTGTTGTCCTCCATTGCCTTTTTATGTTGCTGAGCTCACTAGTGCATTTTTTTTTTTTTTTTCTCAGAATATACCAAACTGTTGATTTGGCCACTCCTAATGTTCCTGCTATCTCTCTGATGGATTTGGTTTTGTTTTTGAAAGCCTAACAATTGTCTGTTTCACTTGTATGGAGATATCCTTTGTCTGCATGATGTGGGTTCACAGCAACAGCTTCCAAATGCAAATGGAACACTTAGAATCAACTTCAGTCCTTTTACCTGCTTAATTGATGTAGAAATAAAGAAGGGATAGCCCACAACTGTCCATGAAACAGATTTTGAAGTCAATTGTCCAATTATGGTCCCTTGAAAAAGGGGGAAGTACATATTAAAGTGCTGTAATTCTTTAACCTTTCCTCCACTTTTGATGAGAATACCCTCAAATTAAAGCTCAGAGTGTGCACTTTAAACCCATATTCATTATATAACTGTAACTTGAATATGTTTTGGTGAGCAGCTAAAATAATATAAATTGTACCTGTGTCCAAATATATATGGACCTGACTGTATATTTTTTATTCTTGTATGCACCATGTCTGCCTTTCTTTTGAAATATTGTCTGTCTAGTCGCGCACTGCATATAGATTCAGTGAAAAAAAAAAGATGTTTTGTTATTTCCATTGCACACACATATTCAACAGTTTTTAGTCTTTCTAAACAAACTAATCATTTGTATGATATTGACATGATATTGAGTTAACAGACATTTGGGTAATTTGGTTTAAAGGCAACTGCTATAGGTTAATTTATATTATTATGAGTCTGATTTCTAGTGTTTTCAGATACAAACAAGATTGCACTGATAGAAAGAGCTTGAGTTACATAAATAATTGAATTTAATTGAATTGTAACATTTTGTAACATTACATACAGTATGTACTTTGTCAGCTGTGTAGGATTTATTGATGGCATGATGATATACTTATTTTGTTTCTTTTTATTTTATTTTATTTTATTTTTTTCTTGCTAATAATCTTACTTATGCTTCAAATAATAAGCCATATAGGTGACTAGCCCTTTAAGAATATTTTGTTAGAAATGCACTTTATTTTTTTTTTCATGGAATGTACAAGTTTTCCTTTATTTCATTGGCTACTGAATGAATAGATATCACGCAGGTATGCACTAACTCATGGCTGAGGTAGGCCTATGCTTTATTCTTATTGTCATGACTCAGTTTGAGATGCCCTCTTTGATTTCTCTGCCAACGCGCATTCGGGTTACAGACTGCAACGTATGTGTATGTGTGCCTGCCTTATGTTCCAATACACTTAAAAGTATTATGAAGGTTTCAGTTCTGTTCCAAACATGTAATAAAAGAAGGTTTGAATAAAAAGGTCTAATTACTTTTTCTGATAGATTGTTAAATACATTTGCAATTTAAGCAGTATCAGAACCGTACAGGGGAAGGCCATTGAAAATTATACGTTGTTGCTATGTTTTTTTATTTGTTTTTTTAAACATTTCAATAAACAGCAAGTTAATATTTGTGCAACACATCTAGAAGGATATTGCCAGTTACTTTGTATGTTTTGGCTCTGCCAACGAAAAATAAGTTCAAACGTATCAAACAGAATTCTACCGATAAGTCTCACAAACCATTAGAAGATGTTTGGTTCCAGAATTCAGTGAATTACCAATTAGTAATTGTAAATACAGTGCAATTAAGCAGTATCACAACACCTGTAGGGGTGAGGCCATTGAAAATTATATGTAGTTGTTTTTTTTTGTTTGTTTTTTTTTCAAAACATTTCAATAAAAAGCAAGTTAATATTGTGCAACATACATTTTAGATGTGATATTGCCAGTTACTTTGTCTGTTTTGGCTCTGCCAACGAAAAATAATTCCAAACGAAGCCCAAACAGAATCTACCAATAAGTCTCACTCATGGCTAGATGTTTTGTTCCAGAATTCAGTGACTTACCAATAAAGACAATACAGACTTACCACTGAAAGATTCAGTAAACACTGTAATAATGATGGTTCTAAATCCTGGTGTAAACATGTGAGAGACATTTGAGGTATGATTACATAGAGCCAGCTTCTATAAATAAACACAGTATAAATTACCATAAAGGCTACACATGTATATAATGCATTCTAAGTGTATTTATATAAATATGAAGTTATTATTAATTAAATTAATATAAATTGGCATATTTAATAATAATAATAATAATAATAATTGGGTTATAATTTTATACATGTGACCTGAAGAACAAAATCATTTACACATTGTATTTACACATTTTACCCTGAGGAGGGTTGAGGGATCATATCCCAAATGCGTTATGTACTTTATTAACATTATATAAAAAAGGCATGAGGTGACCAAGCAATATCTATTCACTGTGGTTGACTATTTTTAAGCTTTCTTATGAAGCAATATGTATTTGCCATTAGATTGTAGTGTGACTATAGCTTCTTTCCTGTTGATAACCTGTAGCATGTTGGTAGATGTGATTAGTCTCTCTCATCCAGCTTGGAGGGAGGATCCATGGGATACCTAAAGCCTTTGAAATGTTTCTACACCCATCTGCTGACTTGTACATTTCCACAACTTTATCTCTAATTTATTTGATTAGCACCTCTCTATCTGTTGTGTGAATTATTAGCTTTGATGCACGTTAAATCTTCTAGAGACATCTGCTTTTATTCTGAGCTTAAAAAAGCACATCATATCAAAAGTGGCAGCTGTTTGCTCTGCTGTGTAATCAATAATGCAAACAATTAGTTCCAGTTTATTTTTAATCAGGTATTGCATATAATTTGGTAGTAAGACTTAAAATATTGGGCATTGTATTGGAGCATTTGCAATGCATTTTAATCACTTAATTAGAAGAACTATACATACCTTTTTTTTTTTGATTTGTTATGTAGGGACTACTGAACAGAAATTAGTGCAAAGCATTGAAGTCCAAAGCGTGTAAATAAAACTCTCTAAAACCTTTACTTGCATACGTGATTCCCAGCGAGCACTCACAAGGCATGTTTTGAACTCAATAAATTTGGCATCTAAAACTAAAATGAAATCTAAACCTTAACATTGAGGTAAATACGGCATTTGCTGTTTTGGTTACAAATTGATCAGTTTAAAAGTCAGTCCAAACTTACTGCTGATAGGTGACATTTAGCTGTGGAGCAGCAGAATAGAAAACATCCGGCGATCTTATCATAGCAAAATGCATAAAAACCAAAAGAATATTGGAAACAAATATACATACAAATAATATTTTGAGATGCAACAGCTAATCTTTATGAATAAATCAGTGGTAACTTTTGGAGACAACAGAGATGTTTGTCAAATTCAGCCAAATTATACAAGAACATGTTAGAGATTCTAGAAATGACCAAGACAGCAAAACACTTCTGTTTGCTTTTTGTACTTGCTTCTATTATTTATTATTTATTTATTTATTTATTATTTTTGTTATTGTTATCATTATTTGATTTTGTAATTGTTTTGTACAGTATTCCTCTTTGTGAAACAAATAAATAATGTGTAGGGCAGATGGTGTAAAAGCAGTTTTCCTAATCACAGATGTGTGAAGTAGTAGAGTGTATCAAATTTAAAACTCAAAGCATTTAATTCATATTATCTGTGGTAAATTTAATAAGTGGATCTCCCACTAAAAGTAGTCCTAAGTACTTCCTGCCAGCAGTTGAGAGAGAGAGAGAGAGGTCAGTGTATGCGAGCGTGTTTGGTTATTGCCTCAGTTCGTTGAGCTGTAAAGCTGTGTGCAGTATAATGTGACATTAAGTACAGCAATGTAGCGTTTGGTCACACTACATTCTACTTGTTGGAAAAAAAGTGGCTTTTTACTGGAAAAGTTATGCTGTCGAGCTACTGTCAAACTACTCAATATGTAGTTAGCGTTAGTAGCATCACCAACACTGCTACATATAAGAAAACCTATGACCCCTACACTTAGAGCTTTGATAAAATGAAAATGTTTGTGTGAGGGAAGAATTCAGAAGAGAGCAGTACATGAATGCAGACTTAAGAGCAGCTATTGTTCATGCCAGTTGGTTAGGAGTTATTTAATATAGTGCTTTGAATTACACTTGTAACCACATTATTATATTACTCAGTGGAGACTATTCTGTCGCTGAGCTTTTCATATTCGCCTCACCGCCATACACATTCATGTCTTCTGCATCATAACAGTGTGATCAACAAGTTGAGAGACCACGTACTGAATCAATGAAAGTGATTACCAGTTGGTTTCTGATCAGTTGCTGATTGGAACTTTCTAGAAACCAAAGTTTTTTTTGCATCTATATTCATTAATAGAAAGCAAAGGTATTTTTTTGCCTCCATGTTTGACTTCAAGGCATATAAGTTTGTGTGCCCCCTTACAACCTCTGATGCCCCTCTGAGGATTGTAAACCTAGGAGCGTGTGAAATTGACAAAAATGATGGCAAAATCTTGATAACGATAATGAGAAAACTTTTTGCTGAGTGTTTTCATGCTGGTGTTTTGGTTGGTTTCATATTCTATGCAGTGGTTAGTTCACCGCAGTGAAATTAAGTTTTCCACTGCGAGGCAATATTTGTTGCTTTAAAATGATTAAGAGATTATTTTTTAAACCTTTAATAAGTTCAGGAAAAATGCAACCCGAATTCCGGAAATGTCCGGAATGGATTTCAAATCACGTGAGCCAATATTGTATTCACAATAGAACATAGATAACATAACAAATATTTCAAATGAGAAATTTTACAATTTTATGCACAAAAGGAGCTCATTTCAAATTTGATGCAGTATTGACTTTACTATTCACAGCAACTTTGTCATTATCGTTATTATAGTTATTGCCCTTGGTGTGATCTGTGAGTTTGTGGCTATGAAGACATGTACTGTAAAGTGCTTATTAATTGATTCTGTTTGTGCCTGAGCTCTATATACTTCTTTTTGTTTGGTTTCAGTATCCTTGGTAACAGAGAATATGAGTTGACCTTTGTAGTAGGAAATGTGTTTCAAGTGCACACTTTTTGTCCAATTATGAATTCCACATATACGCAAAGTCCTGCTTGTATGAATTACCTACTATTTGAAATGCTTAGATTTGGAAGTATAGACACACACAACAATGGTTATAGCTTCTGTATCATTATAGGTTCTGTATGGGAAGTTTATTTTATTTTATTTATTTAATTTTTTGGTCAAGAGTGTCTTCGATGACCTACAGGGGGTCTCCACATAAGACTGCATGCACACGAACACATTGCACACAAAGTAGCAATAGCTATTTCTTTGTTATTAATAGCTATTTTCTTTGTTATTGCCGGTGCAATCTTTTATGATGACAGTTCTGTCCCTTTTTTTAACCACTGTGCTAGCAATGTTGCATGCATGTTAAAATAAAGGGATTCAGATTTACCTTCCACTTAAAGAAATGTCAAAAAATATTTTAAAATAATAATAATTAAATAAAATGATTATTATATAATACTATTATTAAATAATAAGTCAAATAAAGTAATATAATAAAATGGTCAAACTGCCTCTTGTCTAGATATGGACTGTGTGAATATGTTTAGTTTGTGAAGGAATCTGTGTTTTTGAGCTGAACAATACAATCCTGAACAAGGATATTTAAAAAAATATCTGGCTTATTGTAACTGGTTGTCTTTATATAGCTTTACATAACTTACCATTTACACTCAGCAGTTAAAAAAGTGGCAGAAAATATAAGCTTTTATTTTGCATACTGTATGATGTTTAAACACTTTTTCTGGAGTCTTTTAGATTGTAAATAAAGTATGATAAGACTTGATTCAGTTATGAATTACTTTTTTAAACCTAATTATGAGTAAATGATTCATTGTTTAAATTTGGAATATACCCTATTTTACTACCTTTCAACTCACAAAGAAAACAAAGCATTTTCTAAATGCATGTTATTGCTATTATTGTGAGCAATTTATCTGTGTATATCAGGCATATAGAAGTTCTCAGTAAAAAAAATAAAAAATAAAGTAAAATAAAAATTCAGTTTTTCTACCGATTATTTCTTACAGTGTATGTCACAATACAGATAATAATAATAATAATGTGTCGCTACTTCATTTTCATCACAACTTCAAAACATTCTTTAAAATAAACAGCATCTGTGAACTAACCCATGACTAACCCAAAATAGCTAAACTACCCTACAACCTCTGCTTCATACCCAGCATCTGTGAACTAACCCATGACTAACCCAAAATAGCTTTTTCAATGGGACCTCAGCATGCAATGCATTGAATAGAAACCACATGTATTATTGAAAACAAAACATGGCGCATGCATCCAGAACTGCAGCATAGAGGAAACGGGGGTGGAAGAATTGGTGAACTGTGCAAAAAATGGCAAGCGGGCATTTCGGCTCATGCAATTTCATAGTGCTTAAAAAATAAATAAATAGTTAAATAAACAACTCAGTGTACAAATAAAAAAATGCTGGGTTGGAAGTGAAAAGCACATGAAAATTTTATAGGGGAAGCATCATTTTGCTGTGGTTAGCTAGTTGTAAATTCAGAGAGAGGGATTGTTTTGCAGAGGTATGGAGCCAAATAAATGTGTGCATGTATGTTGTCTCTGTGGTCTCTGTCTACCGATGCGTTATTGCAAATAAAGTGTGTCTTTATTTTGACCGACTGTTAGGCCTATTTATTTATTTATTTATTTAGCTCTTCATTCTCCACTGTTAACTGTTTTTTTTTTTTGTTTTTTTTTTTTCCTTTCTGTCTGTAACTTTATGAGAGTGAGAAGAGAGGCATTACAGCACAGAGACAGTCATATATAGTTGAAAGCCCCTGGAGCATGTGGTAAATTGCCTTGTTCAAGGGCACAGTGATAGTGGTCATTGAAGGTTCCCTGATTTGATTTGAACCATGGCCTTCCTGTCAGGAATGCAAGGCTCTTAAAGCAGAGCCTCTTGGCACCTTTAAGTATCCTTCTCAAATGTACCATTAAACCCCCATATACTGTATCTGTAGCGGATAGCACTTACTGTAGAGATGTTGCATCTGTGAAACAAACACCAGTCCACAGAAATAATTAGCTGTCAGACACATGCTCATCCAAAAACAAATAGCTTACCATGCTAACTGTGATGGAGAAATAAAACCGCAGAGTGTTAGCTTTGCCTTGGATATGTTTATATGTATATATGTAGGCTATATGTTCTGCCAGTCTAAGTCCAAAAAACAATTTGAGAATGAATGTACATCTGCCTCCTCTAGTCCCTAGAGAAAAGAGTCTAGACTCAAACCTCAGACACTTTAGTAAATCAGGGAAAAGGGCTCAATTCTGAGGAGAGATGAACACTTCACCAGGGTCAGCCAGGTCACCCCTAACATGACTGTGAACAACTCACACTTGCATTAGATTCTCTGGGGAGAAAGAGAGAGCGTGTTTTCCCATTACAGTACCCTGACTTGCATTAGTGCCTGGCTTTTTGCTGATGTAATGTTTGTATAACAGCGAATCCAATTTACTGGTAAACCAGAAATAAGCATGCTGTAAAACACTGTCATAAGATCAGAGTCAATTTTAGTTCACAAAATTGCTTATACTGTTAATAGCCAGATTGTTTGCCAGATAATAATAATAATATGTTGATGATGATGATTAAATTTAGTTTTTTTTGTTGTTTTTTTTTACTTATTTTACTTCTTTCTTCTTTTTTTTATTTTCTTCTAATGTACAATAAATAGTAAATCTGTCAAATAAGCAAACATTATAAAGCCAAAGGCTTATTATCATTATATTTTATTACATGTTCCTCAGTAATGATAATATATATTATATATATTAATACAGGTTGTAATGCCTTTGTGGAGAGAAAGGAGACCCACACTAAGTGCAATCACAAATTCCTTAGGCTTAAAGAAACTTTCGTCTCTATCTGCAAGTCATAAAATTGACAGATGAAGAGAACCTCACCCAACTGGCTGGCCTATTTCCTGCCATTCTATCGAGTTACCATCTTAAGGAAAGCTTTGAGGGAAACATCTGCTAATGGCCCAGCGACAAACTTTATGGATTCCCTGATCATTAACGCATAATTCAATGATTTGTATCAACAAGAAAAATACGTTTTTACGACAGACGGCCAGCTAAGAAAGACCAGATCTCCACAAAAGTGATGTTCTCATGACCTCATAACCTCGCTCTTTTTCTCCCACATTCCACAGCTCGTTTCTGGTCTTGGACCTTGCTAAAAGGACCAAAAGACAATTAATAATAGCTACCGGGCTATTAAAGCAATATACTCAAAAGCAATATATACAATATATTTTACAAAATATATCAATGTGTATTTTATGTCATTTATAAGCTTGCTGTGTTATTGGAATCTATGGTATTTTGCAACTACGCGAGAGGACTTACTGCATGGAAAATGAGCCGTGTAGGCGGAGCTCCGTCTACAAGGACAATCTAATTGGTGGAAGCCTCTGGGGGTTGGACGGAAGGCCTCTGGTTAATACCCTCTGACACAGACTTCTCGCTCTCTGCTCGAAATCGCGCGTTTCTTGAAACTTGGAGCTACTCCAAAGGAGCTCTAGCCTTTAACATCTAGGCCGAGTTTGAACATTGAACCAACACAGTCAAATCTCTGAAGACACCCTTGAAAGTCTGAAGCTACGCGAAAGGAACTCAAGGAAGAACTCAAGAGCGTCAAACAGCCCCCAGAGCCAACCAAGCAACAACAGAAGGACATCCCCAGAGTGACGTCACGTAACAACACGCGGGATTCCTTCAAGCCACAGATCAGCGATCCTTTCAACTTAAAAGCAAGTATCAAACAAAATCTCTAAAGTGGCTGAATCGTGTGGTATTTTATCTCTAAGAGTAAAATAATAGAGTTCTCCTCTTGATGATCGACACGGGTAAAATCGTGTGGAAATAGCAAAACAGTGCTATATTTTAGTCATTCTCAATTGCAACAATTCATTGCCTGTGTGTATTGTGGCGGGCTGAAGAATCACACGACAGGTTATTGTGCAAAAAGGTCCCCGGAGGGTGTGTTTATTGAACAAACAAAGTAAAGTGAAGGTGCCAACGTGTCTGTAGTGATTCTTCCGTGCTCCGTGATCCTGTTCGTCTGCGTGCAGTGGGTTCGGTGTCCAGTGCTCGTGGGGCGGGCTGATCGGTCAACTGCTTTCTGGAAGAAATACAGAGAGTCATTAGATGGCTGCCTTCTGGAGTCGTTGCTCACCAAACTCTGTGTTGTCCCGGCTTTTGTAGCCTTCTCCTGAGCAGCCTCAGCTGGGACCGATCAGCCCGCTGTGATTGCGTGCAGGTGAATCTCCTCCGTTGCCAGGGCGACGCTGATAGGTGCCCGGGACACGTGTCACAGTATGTATTTTGTTTTATGTTATTTAGCTTAGTTCATGTATTTTAGTAAGATAGCAAATAAACTCTTGTTTGATTTAGAGAGAAGTGTTCTGTGTTTTGTTGTGTAATATTCAAATCAAAACTTTGCCCAGATTACGTTACCTATGCTCATAACTGTCATAAGGTTATTTAAATAATTCTGTATTATTATATCGTGGCCACGAGAATAAACAGAATTTCTCAGATATACTGAAATCTAACAACTCGCTGGACGATTGTTAAATAAGGTATAAGTTGGACGTTTTGATTAATATCAATTGATCATATCAATATCAAATCTTAAGATTCAGTTTAAAACTAAAATTAAAGTAATGGATAAAAGTGTTATTATTACAAGGTGCATCTCAATAATTTAGAATGTCGTGGAAAACTTCATTTATTTCAGTAATTCAACTCAAATTGTGAAACTCGTGTATTAAATAAATTCAATGCACACAGTCTGAAGTAGTTTAAGTCTTTGGTTCTTTTAATTGTGATGATTTAGGCTCACATTTAACACAAACCCACCAATTCACTATCTCAACAAATTAGAATACTTCATAAAAAAAAACATTTTTAGTGAATTGTTGGCCTTTTGGAAAGTATGTTCATTTACTGTATATGTACTCAATACTTGGTAGGGGCTCCTTTTGCTTTAATTACTGCCTCAATTCGGCGTGGCATGGAGGTGATCAGTTTGTGGCACTGCTGAGGTGGTATGGAAGTCCAGGTTTCTTTGACAGTGGCCTTCAGCTCATCTGCATTGTTGGGCCTGGTGTCTCTCATCTTCCTCTTGACAATACCCCATAGATTCTCTATGGGGTTCAGGTCAGGCGAGTTTGCTGGCCAATCAAGCACAATAACACCATGGTTATTGAACCAACTTTTGGTACCTTTGGCAGTGTAGGCAAGTGCCAAGTCCTGCTGGAAAATGAAATCAGCATCTCCCTAAAGCTTGTCAGCAGAAGGAAGCATGGAAGTGCTCTAAAATTTCCTGGTAGATGGCTGCGTTGACTGTGGACTCAGAAAACACAGTGGACCAACACCAGCAGATGACATGGCAGCCCAAATCATCACTGACTGTGGAAACTTCACACTGGACTTCAAGCAACATGGATTCTGTGCCTCTCCACTCTTCCTCCAGACTCTGGGACCTTGATTTCCAAATGAAATGCAAAATTTACTTTCATCTGAAAAGAGGACTTTGGACCACTGAGTTCTTTTTCTCCACAGCCCAGGTAAGACGCTTCTGACATTGTCTCTGGTTCAGAAGTGGCTTGGTAGCCCTTTTCCTGAAGACGTCTGAGCGTGGTGACTCTTGATGTACTGACTCCAGCTTCAGTCCTCTCCTTGTGAAGCTATCCCAAGTGTTTGAATCAGCTTTGCTTGACTGTATTCTCAAGCTTGTGGTCATCCCTGTTGCAATCAACTTTGCATTCAATATGCTTTGATACAGCACTCTGTAAACAGCCACACCTTTCAGTAATGACCTTCTGTGACTTACCCTCTTTGTTGAGGGTGTCAATGTTCATCTTCTGGATCATTGCCAACTCAGCAGTCTTCTCCATTATTGTGGTTTCAAAGATCAAGAGATACCCGGAATTTATACTGTAGGGATGGTCATTAATTGAAACTCAAATGTAAATATTCTAATATTTTGAGATACTGATTTTTGACTTTCATGAGCTGTAAGCTCTAATCATCAAAATTAAAACAAAAAAACTTTTGAAATGTTTTACTTTACATGCAATGAATCTAAAATATATGAAAGTTTCACTTTTTTAAATAACTTACAAGAAAAAAACTTTTTCACGACATTCTAATTCATTGAGATGCACCTGTATATACAGTGGTGTGAAAAAGTGTTGACCCCCTTCCTGATTTTTTTTTTTTTTGCATGTTTGCCACACTTTAATGTTTCAGATCATCAAACAAATTTAAATATTAATCAAAGATAACACAAGTAAACACAACATGCAGTTTTTAAATGAAGGGTTTTTTTTTATGAAGGGAAAACAAAATCCAAACCCACATGGCCCTGTGTGAAAATGTGTTTGCCCCCCACCCCCTGTTAAAACATAACTGTGGTTTATCACACCTGAGTTCAGTTTCTCTAGCCACATGCAGGCCTGATTATTGCCACACCTGTTCGCAATCAAGAAATCACTTAAATAGGACCTGCCTGACAAAGTGAAGTAGACCAAAATATCCTCAAAAGCTACACATCATGTTGAGATCCAAAGAAATTCAGGAACAAATGAGAAAGAAAGTAATTGAGATCTATCAGTCTGGAAAAGGTTATTAAGCCATTTCTAAAGCTTTGGGACTCCAGCGAACCACAGAGAGAGCCATTATCCACAAATGGCGAAAACATGGAACAGTGGTGAACCTTCCCAGGAGTGGCCGGCCGACCAAAATTACCCCAAGAGCGCAGCGACGACTCATCCAAGAGGTCACAAAAGACCCCACAACAACATCTAAAGAACTGCAGGCCTCACTTGCCTCAGTTAAGGTCAGTGTTCATGACTCCACCATAAGAAAGAGACTGGGCAAAAATGGCCTGCATGGCAGAGTTCCAAGACCAAAACCGCTGCTGAGCAAAAAGAACATAAAAGCTCATCTCAGTTTTGCCAGAAAACATCTTGATGATCCCCAAGACTTTTGGGAAAATGCTCTGTGGACTGACGAGACAAAAGTTGAACTTTTTGGAAGGTGTGTGTCCCATTACATCTGGCGTAAAAGTAACACAGCATTTCAGAAAAAGAACATCATACCAACAGTAAAATATGGTGGTGGTAGTGTGATGGTCTGGGGCTGTTTTGCTGCTTCAGGACCTGGAAGACTTGCTGTGATAAATGGAACCATGAATTCTGCTGTCTACCAAAAAATCCTGAAGTACAATGTCCGGCCATCTGTTCGTGACCTCAAGCTGAAGCAAACTTGGGTTCTGCAGCAGGACAATGATCCAAAACACACCAGCAAATCCACCTCTGAATGGCTGAAGAAAAACAAAATGAAGACTTTGGAGTGGCCTAGTCAAAGTCCTGACCTGAATCCTATTGAGATGCTGTGGCATGACCTTAAAAAGGCGGTTCATGCTCGAAAACCCTCCAATGTGGCTGAATTACAACAATTCTGGCAAGATGAGTGGGCCAAAATTCCTCCACAGCGCTGTAACAGACTCATTGCAAGTTATCGCAAACGCTTGATGGCAGTTGTTGCTGCTAAGGGTGGCCCAACCGGTTATTAGGTTTAGGGGGCAAGCACTTTTTCACACAGGGCCATGTGGGTTTGGATTTTGTTTTCCCTTCATAATAAAAAACTTCATTCAAAAACTGCATGTTGTGCTTACTTGTGTTATCTTTGATTAATATTTAAATTTGTTTGATGATCTGAAACATTAAAGTGTAGCAAACATGCAAAAAAATAAAAAATCAGGAAGGGGGCCAACACTTTTTCACACCACTGTATATATATATATATATATATATTACATACATATTTATATTTATTTGTAAAATATATATTTTATTTATTATTATTATTTAGGATTGTAAGCTGTTCATGTGCACTAACATTGAAGTAAACATTTATTTAATTTAAATTTATATTCTATAAACTGTATACAAATATGTGTGTGTGTGTGTATTTTTATAGTAGCAGTAGTAGTTTTTTTTCTATTAATATTTCCTATTTGTCATCCACTAACATGGTTAAAACAGTGTAGCAGGGTAATTGATACATCACAATATATTATTTTAAAATATATCATTCCTTTTACAGTGTTTACTTGTTAACTGCAGCTCTACATGATGTATCAGCAGGATAACGTTTTAAGATTAATTATTGATTTGCTGGGAAGTGAAAACAACTCTGTGTGAGCAATTTTACATCTGTTTATAGTCAATCCTTTGTCAAAGATTGAATACATTTTCTAATTTCTTCATCTAATTTGTGTCACTTAATTATTAATAGAACATAAATTGCTGTGGGGAAGTTTCTTGAAAGATGCATGTTTACAGGCTTGCTTGGTTTTGAGCACACAGGGGAGGACTGAAAAGACTTTCATATGCACCATGGAAACCGCAGAACTGCAGAGGAATTTTTATTAAGTAAGAGCAACAATTAATTGTTTAGCACTGCTCACAAATTGTTCAAGACCACAAAGTGTTGAGTAGAAGCTTCACCAGTTGATAACAAGACCTTTCAAGGTCTTCAGGTCTTTTAACCAATCCATGAAATCAACACATAAAAGGTGGTGAAACCTTTTTATTTTAAGCCCTGCCATAGCTGTAAAATGGTTGAGTGATAGCCAGCGCTAAAAGGGTACAGGAGTCAAGGTTCAGCTAGCATAGAGACTCATAACTGACCTATGACAGATTCATCATAATCAGTTCTCTGTGTGTGTATTGTCAGAGGAGAAAGGCAGGGTGAACAACTGAGGAAGCGTTCTAGTAGGACTAGTTTTAGAAATTAGTTCATGCATTACCGAATGTAAAGATTTAAAAGATTTCCAGTAACTAGAGTTTACATATTTAATATATTTTTGCACTTGTTCTATTGTTTTTGTATTAGATAAATGACTGACCTTGATGCATTTTTTATTTTATTATTGCCCTGTGTAATTTCTAGTGTTTATATACGTAATAAAATGATTCATCTTGATTAATTAAATGAGTGAAATTTTTGTATTTCGCCCCAATCGTTTCCTAGACATAAAAATCAGGCTCCACTCCACAACTCTAATTGATGATCTGAAGTAATGTTTCATCAGACAGAATGGCTTGCCCTCAGCCATTGAAGTAATGCATCATAAATTCTCAGAGGCAACAGACGCTTTCGGCTTAATACAACCATAAATAACAGATGAAAATCATTTAGACGAAAAGAGAAAAGGGAAAGAGAGAGGAAGTGACAAAAGTTAGGAAGCAATTACATTTTTCTTTGCAAGATTGCATATTCACAATTGCCAATTGTATTAAAGAGAAACAGAATCAAGAGAAGAGTGAATTGAAAATGAGGCTTGCCTTGGAAAATGCCTGATATTTTCACTGAAAAATTAGCTATTTTGTTTAAAACACCCTCAAAGCTCAAAGATCCACAATTCACAGAGGGGATGTCATGGATTATTCTGGAAATAAAAGCTGCATCAGCAAACAGCAAGAAGGCAGATATCAGAATGCATGAGGCTCTCCTGGCTTCACTTTACATACAAATTGCTGTCAAAATAAAATAGCCTATTTTGAATCTGAAAATATAGGAAAAACAAAATAAACGGCCACAGTTGTCCAGTGAGGCATAAAAGGGAGGAGAGGGTTGAAAAAAGCATGAAACGGGCTGTTTACGTCACATTGTATAGTTCTGCCACTTTCACTTGGAAGTCTCCTCTGTGAACAGCTTGTTCACTGTAGATCTTAAGACAAGCAAATGACACTTCATCATTAGTTCATGAATTATCAGTGGGTTTATGTCCAAAGGTTGATAGCTCAAATGTTACCCCAAAATTTTGCATATGCATATTATTATAAAACTGTACAGCTTCTGTACTACTGTACTGTACTCAGGGTTTAAATTGGTCCGGGGCCGTCCAGGGTTTGAGCCCCGGCACATAGACTCAGGACTCAACATTAACGCCTCATTAATGCCAGACAAGTAACTTGATTAAAACATCAATAACCAAAAACAACTAGGCAATCACCAAAATGCAAGTATTATTCTGATTTTATTACATTTAGAGTAAGGGGTGAAAAGTAGATATAGCTACTGTATATAAATGCATGTACGGTATAAAGTTGCGCTGCTGAGGCGAGGCTCACGCTGCCTCTCCAGGAGAAATCAAAACGCGCAACACAACGAAAGTCAGCATGCTGTGGTAAAAATTCAAAATTAAAAGTTTTTATATTTAAAATACAGTTAGTTAGGCAACATCACACAACGTTTTCATCATTACGACTGTTTAATAGTTCAATAAACAGGATCACGTGACCCTTCAACAGCGATGCACGCATAGTCTTTCGCTCTGCTCACTTCGTCAAATATTGTATTATCCTGTCAGTAAATCTTGAACTACTCTGCGTTGGACCCATCATGAGTGCTTTGGCAGGCAAAGGCGATTGGAAAAGAGAGATTGAGCAATTGCCAATGAAGAAAAAATTCAAAGATCCCACCATCTCCAGAGAGGACCTTGACGATGCTATTGCTAACGGCATTAAGCTAGCACTTAAAGAGCAGCAAAGCACTATGGATTTGATTGTGGCCTCGGCAGTAAGAGATGCGGTAGACACTGTGCTGATCCCAGTGTTGCTTGACCTGCGTGCGGAAATACAAGCGACCAACAATTCTGTTAAAGAGCTGAGAGCGGAGCTTGAGGCACTAGCTAGCGCGGTGAAGCAGACACGTGACCGGGTCGATTCCGTTCAAGCAGCTGCACGTGAGGATAGGAGGACAGTCACGGACTTAAGAAATCAGCTGGAGCAACTCACCGAGAAGATGATGAATATGGAGGATAGGAGCAGAAGAAATAACGTGCGGCTGGTGGGGTTGCCAGAGGGGGTGGAGGGCTCAGACGCAGCTGGTTTCCTCAGAGTTAATTTTTCCAGGTGGATCCCTTCCCTGGGGGGCCGTGACATCGAGATTGACCAGGCGCATCGCGTGTATGACGGAAGGAAAAACTCAGATCGGCCGCGTACTCTCATCTTCCGTGCACTAAGATGGCATGACAGATCGGAGATCCTGAAAGGTGCTCGGCAGGCTTATCCGGTGAAATGCGCACAGGACAATATCACACTACTATTTTTTCCCGACTTTAGTCCAGCCACATCCACCAGGAGAAAGAGCTTTAACTCGGTTTTGAAGAAGATGACTTCACTTGGTCTCCAGCCCTTCCTCACCTATCCGGCGGTGATTAAACTATGGCACAAAGGGGAGCAGAGGATGTTCGACTCTCCTCAAAAAGCGGAGGATTTTATCAGCTCCCTGTCTCAGAAGAAGACATATGCTGCGGCTCTACAAGGCACTGGGAAAACAGTGGCCACTATCTCTCCGGCCCGGCGGGAGGGGCTTGGTGGCCAGGGTGGAGGCTGTTCCAGCTGCCCAGGAGGGGATGATGGCAAGGTGGACATGGATGCTTGATGAACCTGTTTTTTGCTTTTTCTTCTCTCCTCTCTCCTCCTGGGATATTGTTCCTATTTATCCGGTACAACGGTCTCTTTGCTGGTAAGACTAACACCCCTTTTTTCTTTTTTGGAGGGGACTAATGGAGAATAGGTTTAATTACAATAATGTTTTGGCTGTGTGAGCCTTTCGGGGGACATGTCTTGCGTTGAAGTGGACCGGTCACGTATCATCACCATTTTTTGTTGCTCAATCAGACCTACGTTCTCGGTAATGTGCGGTCTGAGTTGTTTCTTGTTTATGGTTGTCGGTTGTTCATGTTTCTGTGTTGTTCTTATTTTTTACAACAGACATTCATACTTTTATTTATTTCACCCTATTTCTAAAAGGATTTTTTACCTAGGTGGTTTGGTATCTAAAATGCACATCAGCGTTTACATGTTACTTACAGAATGGAAGTGCTTTTGCTTTTCTTCATTTACTGAATACAATATTGGGATTATGAATATTCAATGCATACGCTAAATATTTTATCACTGAATGTGAATGGCTTAAATTCTGCTGTTAAACGAACCCGTGTGTTAGAATATTTACACCGTAAATCGATTTCCTGTGCCCTGATACAAGAGACACATCTAAAACAATCTGACGTGGCACGTTTCCAGAATAAGTATTATAAACTGGCAGCCTTTTCCTGCGCTCTCAATAAAACTAAGGGGGTGCTTATCCTCGTTAACCGGAAGTTAAATTTAACAATTGAACACCTTGGAAGTGATGAGCCAGGTAGATATGTTTTTATCCAATGCAAAATATATAATAATAGGTTAGCATTGGTCTCTATTTATGGTCCGAATGAGACATTCATTTTTTTTTATTTTTTATTTTTTTCACACATAACACAACATAGCATCCAAAATATAACAAAACAAAACAACAGACACATATTCAACATCTCAAGGTCCAATCAAAAGGGAGGGAGAGATGGAAGGACAATAAAAATATAAAAGTCACTCCTTTATACAATCACATATATCAAAAAAAAAAAAAATGGCCAAGCATCAATGGTCGAAGGCCCCACCGACTCGCGCCGTTGCACATTCACATGTCACTATTTGCAGGAGGCTACGGATCCAATATGTTTTTGCACACATGTGTGGTGTAAACCAGTTCTGTATTATTGTCTTCTTCGCAGCTGTAAAACCAGCAAACAACATTCTCTTTTGCATTGAACCAATACAGAGACCAGAATCATCATTAAGAAGACACAAACTTGGGTTAACAGACCAATCAATTCGCAGTAATGATGACAAAACCAAGTTTAAATGTGTCCATAGAGGACATTCCCAAAACATATGCAGAAAAGTGCCTGATGATGTAGTATTACATATATGGCAGTTAAAATTTGATTGTAGTTTCATTTTAAATCTTTTGTAAGGAGTTATGTATGCTCTATGAATGACTTTGAAGTGAATAAGACGATGAGCCAGATTTTTAGATGTTAAACTGAGATTAGACCACACTCTCTCCCAGTCGACAGATAAATTAAGGTCAGATAATTCCCTATTCCAAATAGTTTTAATAGAAAGAGGTTTTGTAATGCAATCAACATTTTTTTATTTTTGTTGTTATCAACAGTTTTTTTTTTTGTTTGTTTTTTACACATAACACAACATAACATCCAAAATATAACAAAACAAAACAACAGATACATACTCAACATCTCAAGGTCCAATCAAAAGGGAGGGAGAGAGGGAAGGACAACAAAAACACAAAAGTCACTCCTCCATACAATCACGTATATCCATCAAAAAACACTGCCAAGGGGAGTCACGTGACACATTAATGGCGGTGCAGCTTTGAAAAGACGCTCTCCACACCACTCGCATATTTTCAGGTCTTTGAAGGACAACTAAATGCTAAATTACGTGAAATCGTCGAAAATGTCAACCCAGGCCACACTTGTTCATACTCGGGAGGACGCTACCTCTCCCATTAAGAAGAAATTTAGGGAGTCCTCCACCGCAATCTCCCGAGCTGAGCTGGATGGCGCCATTTTGGCCGGAGTGAAACAAGCCCTGAGCGAACAACAGACTGATTTAGACAGAATTGTTACTGTCGCTATCAAATCTGCTATAGATGATGTGCTGACGCCTCAGATTCTAGATCTGAAACGTGAAATTGAAAATACCAATAAAGCAGTCACCGCCGTAACCGGGCAGATCGAGCAAGTGGGAAAATCGGTATCTCTGCTCCAATCCAGATACGACACCATACAGGCGGCTGTTCGTAAAGACAGGGATCAGATCAGCCATCTGGAATCTAAATTTGATGATATCACATTAAAGATTGCTGATATGGAAGACCGCAGCAGAAGATCCAATGTACGGTTAGTCGGCCTCAGAGAAGGTGTTGAGGGAGATGACTGCATCGCCTTTTTAAAGGCGAACCTGCCCAAATGGATACCTTCCATCGCGAACAGAGAAATTAAAATCGAACGCGCACATCGCATCTACTCAGACAAGCAGTCTAAACGCCCACGCACGGTTATATTCAAACTGTTGGACTACACCAATAGACAAGCCATTCTCAAAGGGGCGAGGGCCGCATACCCGGTCAAGTTCGGCAGCGAAACCCTTCATTTCTTCCCGGTTTACAGCGCAGACACCACTAAGAAAAGGAAGGCTTTCACGGAGGTGCGGAAGAAGATGGATACATTTGGAATTCAGTCGTTTCTCCTCTTCCCGGCTACACTCAAGGTCATTCATGCAGGGAGACAAAACCTCTTCCGTTCGCCGCTAGAGGCCGAGCAGTATCTTCTGTCTTCACGGCCTGGGAACGACATCGCTATAGCATCCGTGGGACTGCCTCCTCAACTGGACCGCTGTGCTGACATGGATATGGAGCAATCCGCTACTCAGTAGAGATAAAACTACACAGCGACTGTACTGTATATGCTGTTGTAAACCATTTATTTTACCTTTTTCATTTGCTATTTTGTTTTCATATTTTCTTTGGCCACAAAATAGGTTATGGACATTCTTGGTTACTGAGGTAGGTCCCCCTTTATTTTATTTTATTTTATTTTTCTAGGCTACTAAATCTCTGAGCAGGTTGAGATTTTATATAGAAATTCATTTTGTGATTTTCTCCCTCCCCCTATTCTAGCTATAATAATATCTCCTTAGTAGTGGTTGGGATCACCGCAATTGAGCAGTCACGGCTCTTGTAAACTGCAGCCTTACGCTAGCCAGAGGATTCGTTATACCCTCGCGGCTTGCAAAGTGTATGTACATAGTTTGGTTTATGTTCATCTGTGTTTTGTTCGCGGCAGCAACTAACTTTAATGTACAATTTTCTCCAAATAGTTTTCGAGGCCTGGGTTTTTCTACTGCCCACTTGTCATTTTGCCTGTACATGATATGTCTACTTTTAATATTTTAAGTTGGAATGTGAGGGGGTTTAACTCACCTGTAAAGCGTACTCATTGTTTGGAATTTTTGCGACGGAGAGATGTGTCCATCGCGCTACTCCAAGAAACCCATTTAAAAGACGGAGATGTTCATCGCTTTCAAAATAAATATTATAAGATGTTGGCATGTTCATGTGCGCTTAACAAATCTAAAGGCGTTTTAATCCTGTATAAGAGATCATTAAGTTTGTCTGTGGATTCTATGGGGAAAGATGATTGTGGCCGGTTCGTATATGCAGCTATTAGAATTAATCATACCAAAGTCCTCTTAACCTCTATATATGCACCGAACATATGTGACCACCAATTTATGGATAATATTTCTGGAACCTTGATTAATTTCAATGATTATCACATTATATTAGGTGCGGATTTCAATGCTTGTGTCCACCCTGAGTTAGACCGCTCCTCCACTGATTCTACTGGGGCAACACCCTCGTCAGCAGTAATACTAAAGCCTACACATTTTATTCTACCCGTCACAAGTCGTTTTCTAGGATTGATTATATTCTGGTTGATCCTTCCCTGGTCCAATACATCAGTACTATTGATATTTTGCCTATTTTGATTTCGGATCATTCACCGGTTATTTGTAATATCACTATAGGCGCTAAAGTCTCTAAAGTCAATAGATGGCGCTTTAATAATACATTATTATACGACATATCCTTCCTAGACCAACTTAGACAAGAGTTAATATTTTTTTTTGGAAATTAACTCCCACTGCCATAATCCACAGATGTTGTGGGAAGTTACAAAATGTTTTTTAAGGGGTAATTGCATCTCATATTCTGCTAAAGTCAAGGCCTCTAGGAATAAACGGTTTGAGGAGCTAGAAAAAAAGATTCATGATCTAGAATGTCAACTGGCTCGTGCTTTTTCCGATAAGCTTAATCAGGAGCTATCTTTATTAAAAGCAGAATATGCTTCTCTATCTATATCCAAAGCTGAGTTTATCATTCACAGAACTAAGCAAAAATACTATTTTAATGCAGATAGGCCTAGCAGATTGCTTGCACTGAAACTCAAAGAGTGCGAATCTAAAGCAAGCATTGACGTTATTAAAACTGGCTCTGGTGAAATTACTACAAACCCAAAGGCTGTTAATGATGAGTTTAGATCATTTTACTCTACGTTGTATTCGTCTGAGGTCTTTCTTGATAGAGGAGAATGTAGTGATTTTCTCAGTCACTTAAATCTTCCCACTTTACCAATTTCTGCTCAGGAATCGCTGGATGCTCCTTTAACACTGGAAGAACTCCACAATGCAGCTAAACTGTTGCAGAAAGGTAAATCACCTGGCCCTGATGGAATTCCTCCGGAGCTCTATCTAGCTATCTGGGATATTGTGGGCCCCCTAATTCTAAATTCTATGAATTATGCCATTGATTACGGTACACTTCACAGAGATCAAAATGTGGCCATCATTACCCTGTTGCTTAAAAAAGACAAAGATCCACTAAGTTGTTCCAGTTATCGTCCAATATCTCTGATATCAGCCGACGTCAAGATCCTAGCCAAGGCATTGGCTTTACGATTGGAACCGTATATTGACAAGTTGATTCATTATGACCAGACTGGCTTCTTGAAGGGCCGTTTAGCATCAGATAACATACGCCGACTATTACACATTATTGATCATGCTCAGACTACTAATGCTAACTCCGCCATTTTTTCTTTGGACGCTCTCAAAGCGTTTGATAGACTTGAATGGGACTATCTATGGTCTGTTCTGGAGCGATTTGGATTTGGTCCCAAGTTCCTAAATATTATACGATTGTTATATAAAGGTCCTTTTGCTTCCGTAACAACAGGTTTCTGTCAATCGCAACCTTTCCCACTTCAAAGAGGTTGCCGGCAAGGTTGTCCCTTATCACCAATTTTATTTGCACTCTCACTAGAGCCTCTCGCACAAGCTCTTAGACAAAGCCAAACAATAACACCTATATCTATCAACAACTCACATCATCACATCTCATTGTATGCTGATGATATTATGCTTTATCTTTCAGACTTAAATACCTCTCTACCAGAGGACTTGCATTTGTTCAACTCCTTTAGCACTATGTCTGGTTATAAAATAAATTGGGATAAGTCATTCTTAATGGCACTTAATAGTATTACTAAAGCAGCCTCTCTACCTAGTGGCCTTGTCTTTGCTAATTCATGCACCTATCTTGGTATTAAAATTGCTGATTCTCTGCCTAGGATTGCTCAGACTAATTTTTCCGAAATCAGTCAGAAAATTAAGCGGGACATACATGTCACGGTGCACACAGCAGGGAGAGACGAGGAACACGCAGACGAGGACGTAAACTCAAATTATAGTCTTTAATGACAACATCAAGGGTAGACAGGGCAAGGTAGACACACCGGGAATAACAAGTAGACCAGACAAAATGGAATTCAAAAGACAGGACTTAAATACACATTCTCAAATTACACACACCTGGACACGAATTAACTAATAATGACATGAAACGAACCATAAAAGGAAACAAGAGGCGGGAACACAAGACACACAGGACACAACTGTAACATAACTCCCCCCTCCCGGAAGGCATGTCCCGTGCCGTAACCGTAAAACCAGGGAGGGCGGGAGGGCACTCTGGAGACCCCACGGGACCGACACAGAGACATACACAAGAAGGGGCCTCCAGAGTGAAACAGACAGACAAAGGCCCCGGAGGAGCAGGGAGCTCAGGAGGCCAAGGCAGGTGGTCTCTGGAGGCTGTGGTCTCGTTCCTCGGCCCGGCCACTACAGCCGGGACCCTTGTACCCCCCCCAAGAAATCCATGGGGCAGCTCAGGGGTACCGGGAGCCCACTGGGGCGAAACACACACAAACACAGTAATTAAAAAGACCTAGGTCACTGTCTGGTCAATAACGGCCACGGCCGGCTGGCTTGTCAATACGGCAGCGGCCGGCTGGCGAGACCATAACCGGCTGGCTTGACAATAACGGCAGCAGCCGGCGGGCTTGACCACACAACGGCAGGGGCCGGCGGGCTGGAGGGAGCCTCAGCCGGCTGCGGGCCGAGTGAACCGCGGACGGCGGGTTGGCTTTCCCCGCGATGAAGACACGTAACACAGGTGGGCCGCGGACGGCGGCGTGAAACAAAGAGGTCGTGAGTTAGCCTTCCCTGCCAACGACGACCAGTTGCATGAGTCAGCGGCAATCCGGCGAGCTTGAGTTAGCGGCACTCCTGGCGGGCTAGAATCAGAGGCAGGCCGGCGGACATTGAGTCAGAGGCAGGCCGGCGGGCATTGAGTCAGAGGCAGGCCGGTGGGCTAGGGTTAGCCGTGGATGGTGGCGTCATCTCCTGGGAACTGAGGGCTGGATGATCCGCGGACGGCGGCATGAACTCCCGCGAACGGCGGGATGGCAGATCCGCGAACGGCGGCGACAACTCCCGCGAACGGCGGGATGGCTGAGCCGCGAACGGCGGCGAGAACTCCCGCGAACAGCGGGATGGGAGAGCCGCGAACGGCGGCGTAAACTCCCACGAACGGCGGGCATGAAGTCCCGCGAACCGCGGGATGGGAGAGCCGCGAACGGCGGCGTAAACTCCCGCGAACCGCGAGCATGAGGGACAAAACTCAGGAACAAATAAAACACTAGAAAAAACGAACAAAACAAAACGAAGTGAAGGGACGACGATTACTGTTTGGTCTGGTCTTCTGTCACGGTGCACACAGCAGGGAGAGACGAGGAACACGCAGACGAGGACGTAAACTCAAATTATAGTCTTTAATGACACCATCAAGGGTAGACAGGGCAAGGTAAACACACCGGAAATAACAAGTAGACCAGACGAAATGGAATTCAAAAGACAGGACTTAAATACACATTCTCAAATTACACACACCTGGATACGAATTAACTAATAATGACATGAAATGAACCATAAAAGGAAACAAGAGGCGGGAACACAAGACACACAGGACACAACTGTAACAATACAGAGGTGGGACAACTTAAAAATGTCAATGCAAGCTAGAATTAGCACGGTTAAAATGAACATTTTACCCAGAGTTAACTTTTTATTTTTCATGCTCCCTTTTTTTCCTTCCCCAAAATTTTTTAAAGAAATTAATTCATTAATCTCTAAATTCATCTGGGGCAGAAAGCGTCCAAGAGTCAGTCTTT
Organism: Aspiorhynchus laticeps; assembly: GCA_023376895.1. Classification (NCBI taxonomy): domain Eukaryota; kingdom Metazoa; phylum Chordata; class Actinopteri; order Cypriniformes; family Cyprinidae; genus Aspiorhynchus; species Aspiorhynchus laticeps. The sequence goes on along the minus strand of JALXFT010000836.1, from coordinate 774 downwards.
CAGTTTTACAGCGTGCAAAACCACATGGCGGTCTTGCTCTTCCTAATTTAATGCTTTACTACCTTGCTTTCCAAATTAGGGCCATGCGTGTCTGGGTGGACACTCACTCCAAAGTACCCTGGAGAAGCATTGAGTCTGACCGTGTTCTTCCCCATAGACTTCAAGATCTGCCTTTTACTGGTGTAGGCTCAAGAAGTTTACATCAGAAGTTTGGAAATATTATTTCAACTACTTTAAAAGCTTGGTTTAATGCAGAAAAGATTACCGGTCACATTAAAAAAATCTCACGTCAGTCTCCTCTCTGGAATAATACCCGCCTATTATCTGGTAATCAGCCTTTCGTTTACCCCCCTTGGTCCTCAAAAGGTGTGCTCATATTTGGTGATATATTCAATGGTAGTGGACTGCGCACATTTCAGGATATTCAAGCAGATTATTCCTTGCCAGGTACCTCCTTTTTTATGTACTTGAAGTTAAGGTCTGCAATGAAAGCATATGGTGTTCCCTGGAATTCTATCCTAGATGATCACCCATTGTTAAAGTGGTTAAAAATACTGGAAAAATTCAGGGCACAGTCTCCTTGATCTATAAGCAACTACTTTAATGTTCATATAAGACCCTGAAGATATTATCTGTGTGGGAGAGAGAACTCTCATGGTTGGGCTATAGTCCTGATTGGAATACAGTTTGGTCAAATCTCTGTCTTACCTCCAAAACCCCCTCGCACATTCTTATTCATTTCAAAACAGTACACAAAATGTATTGTACCCCATA
>JALXFT010000835.1:0-2500 GCA_023376895.1 Aspiorhynchus laticeps | reverse complement strand
TTTTTTTCACACACACTCCCATATACATTTAATTAATTTTTTTCATAAATTGCAGTGACTGCTCTAAAATATGAAAAACCAATGTTTCAGAAGTTTATAACATGCTTATCCAATAACTCTTATATTTCCTATATGGGTTTTTGTATATGCTTTATTTTTTTAAGATTAACTCTTTTTTTCTAAGGCATTGTTAGATCCAGTGTATCCTGTCATAGCTATGCAAAGATTTGATTTCAAAAACAGTATCATAGCTATTTTTTATTTCTTGTTTCTTATTATTTCTTGTTATGATTTTAAATCTGTACACTCTTAAAAATAAAGGTGCTTCACGATGCCATAGAATAACCTTTTTTTCTAAATGGTTCCATAAAGAACCTTTAACATCTGAAGAACCTTTCTGTTTCACAAAAGCTTCTTTGTGATGAAAGAAGGTACTTCAGATTATAAAAAGGTAAGAAAGAGATGGTTCTTTAAAGAACCTTTGACTGAATGGTTCTTTGTGGAACCAAAAATGGTTCTTCTATGGCATCGCTTGAAGAACCTTTTGAAGCACCTTTATTTTTAAGAGTGTATTTAACCTCAGCATGATTTTAAAGTAAGTCTGATTTTGTGGTGGCTGTGCTTCAAAGGGGACATCGGATGCCCATTTTCCACAAGGTGGTCTGATTCATTAGGGTCTTCTTGAAATGGTCTCAGTGGTCGTGTAAAACAACACCCTTTTTACCTTGTCAAAAACAGCTCTGTTCACAGCGACTCGTTTCGGTGCATATCTCTTTACATGCTAATGAGCTCTGCTCACCCCGCCCCTCTCTTCTGTGATCTATCCTTGAGTTTTAACTTTTAAACAAAACCTGCCTTGAATTGTCCCTCATTCAGAAAACAGTCTGGAGTAAAATGATTTGCGCAGCCAGGCATAAACACATTTAGTGAAAGAGAAGTGAAGTGAGGCCAAGTATGGTGACCCATACTCAGAATTTGTGCTCTGCATTTAACCCATCCAAGTGCACACACACAGTAGTGAACACACACACACCGTGAACACACACCCGAAGCAGTGGGCAGCCATATTGCTGCGGCGCCCGGGGAACAGTTGGGGGTTTGGTGCCTTGCTCAAGGGTCTCAGCTCAGTCGTGGTATTGAAGGTGGAAGAGAGTGCTGGTTATTCACTCCAAAATCAAAATGGCTTGATAATTGAGACTGTTTAGGTTTTGGGGGATTAAAAATAGGAGTGAATTTCTGTCATTGTAGGGTGGTTGTGTCTACAAACTGCTAAGACACATTTATATGCAATTAAAGATATTGTTCATCCAATGTCTCCTTTAAAATTAAAATATTATAATCTTAATTCAAGTGATGAAAGATTTCTAAAGTCTGACAGTAATCAGTGTTGAGCACTGCTGTAAGGTTAACCCTGCCTGGTTAACATGTTTGAAAATTATTACCAGTTGAAAACATTAGAAATTTAGAAAAGTAATCAAAAAGTAATCAAATGTAATCAGTTACATTACTTTAATAAAGTAATTGAAAAGTTACACTACTTATTACATTTTAAGTAGGGTAACTTGTAATCTGTAACCTATTACATTTCCAAAGTAACCTTCCCAACACTGTTCATGAAGACCCATCACTACAGACTTCTCCCAGCAGGCACCAGACGTCTATGTAACGTCAGGTTGGCGTTGGACATGACGTTAGACAGACGTTGGATTTTGGTTGAAAATGAAAATCGGGTTGACGTTGGCTTAACGTTGGATTTTGGTTACACAACCTAAAAACAACAAAATCTCAACGTCGGTATCGGATATCAATTTAACATTGGCATTAGACGTTGGATTTACATTGGATTTTGGTCACCCGACGTCGCAACCAAAATTTAACCAAATACTTATGGCGTTGTGTGCCTGTTTTGTGCCTGCTGGGCTGCTTCAACCTTGATCAAACTCCCCGGCCGGTCACTTTAGTAATCCTGGGGCCTGTTTCATAAACCTAGTTTACCAAATAAGACTTATTGTCAGTTGATTTGGCTCAAAATAAGTCAGGTTCACGGAGCTCTCAACAAACCAGCACTGTCAATACATTTAAGCAGGATAGACGAGAGCTTCACATTATACAGGTCTTCTTTGCAGCAACTTTTGGTAAACATCACAGCATATTATGCATTGATTATTACGTCGATGACATTTACAGTATCGTTTAATTCTGGAGAGTGATGCGAGGCAACATTAATATGCATTTCTTCTATTTAACCCTCAGAAATTCCTTACTTATAATGTGATCGTACACCTTAACTATTTTCAGTTAAATAAATGCTCTATATTTTAGTTCAATAATATTTATTTAGTATTTTGAGGAGATCTATTTGTGCAATAATTATGATCCATTAATGACCACTTAAAATACAACTTTTCTAATATTTCTATTACTTATATTACAATTAGTGTAGTATTTAAGGTTCAAATAAAGAAAAGGGTTTTAAATTCCAATGCAAAGAAGCAAATTA
>JALXFT010000833.1:12500-32592 GCA_023376895.1 Aspiorhynchus laticeps | reverse complement strand
ATCCTGATCTTTTCCGAGAATTAAAAGATCGACAGGTTAGTAAGTGCATCATTCATAAATTCAGACTTAATTTGAACTTTTATTCACAACTGATCAACGCACACACATAAGATGTGATGCAGTAAACACGAAAGCTCAAACATGTGACGCTAGAACCAGTGACGCTTTGGTCACATAATATTTGCACTTGCATTTCAATCAATCAGATATTCATTTAAATTGAATGAAACAACAGTTTTGCTATATTAATTTTAGTATCAATAATATGAAGGGAATGTTTCTGCCACGCTGCTGACCGCTATATGAAGCAGCCGAGAGATAGATATTTATATTTAAAGCTTTTTCTGAGTCTGAAATCTGAAAACAATCTGAGGGAGAGAAATAATAACGTGATTTTGAATATTACTTTGACTGTTAGAATAACACTTTAAAGAAACATTTGTTATAATTCATTAATAGCATTACAGCACTTATTAATGTGGTCAATAATTATTTATAAATGATAAATGTAGGCTACTAATACATGTTTAGTATGTTAACATTACTTTATGCATTAAACACATACCTAACATTAACCAAGATTAATAAATACTGTATATGATGATAATTCACTTTGTTTAATTTTTTTTTTTTTTCCAGTTCACTTATTTTTTTAGGCTGGTTATTTGTCACCTATGGTATCGATTTAGTATCGATACCGAGGTATTATATTCTGATATCGTACCGAAGCCAAAATTATGGTATCGAGCCATCCCTAGCTGAGAGTGACGAATGGCTGGTCAGTTACGCCAGTGGATACACTTTAAAATAGCACATTTTTTCTGGCTTCCACCTCCGATATCGAAACCTCACGTTCATTATCGTTAAAGGTCTTTTTCTTTGTCTTTTGTTTCGGTGCCATAATTGTCTTTCTCTGGACGAGTCCGCTTTGCGGAAAGCCCTTATATGGAGCTGGTTTGGGCGTGTATTATGCTAATTACTAACCTCGTGCACGCGGGCGCTCATTTACAAGATTCACTAACAGAAGAACGAGTTTAAGAACAAGCTCATTTGCATACGCACGTGTTGTGAATTAGGCGGAAAGTTTTCGTGAGAAGTTCAAATAAATACGAAAAACGTACGCAATTATTAGTGAATGAGACCCAGTGTTTTTTATTTGGAATAACAAGCAATTGATAGTTTTCACGTGATGTCACACCCTTATAGGAACGTCCACCTGGAGGCGCCACTGACCGCCAGTTATTTTTACACAGTTTGCATTAAGTATTAATTTAGTTAATTAAAAGGTCATATTCAGTACACACCTTACTGATGATGCATACTTTGTACAAGCAAGCAGATGAACTCAGAATATAAAGCAACGTGCAAAGCTTCACATTAAGTGGTTTCCCATTGAAAAACATTATAAAGAAAACACTGAACCATTTATGCGCATTACATTCATATTCAGGCCTCATCTGCTTGGCTATATAAAGTAGGCATAATTAATAAGGTCTGTACTGAATTTGTTTAATATCACTGTTGTAAACACATCAAGGCACTTTAAGTGTTTTTCACAATGTTTTGTCGTGCTGTTTAGTGATTGCGGCGGGTGCATATAATATATTGCAAATGGCCAAAACTTGCATTTTGTTGACATATCTTTGTTTTATTCTTTTGAGAGATGATCCAAATATTTGCGGCTTGGAAACAGATGGAAAACTGACATGATGTTTGGTCTTCGAGCCGTTCACGTGACTGAAAGCTATGAATGTAAATAAATAATTTGCGCAATTATTTGTGCATTAAAGATGCAGAAAAATTTGATTCAGTAACCAAACTAACCTGAGAGCATAATTTCATTCAAAATTACTCTAAAATTGCTTTTAAAAAATGATGCCTGCTCTGACCCACCTAGTATTGAAGTTAAGTAATTTTTGTGTAAATGCATTCATGCCACCTCCAACAATCTGTGTATAGACACCTAAATAACTCTTCAGAAGAGCCTCCTTTTGCAGTTTAAAATTTGCATAAAATAAATGCATTGTTTGCCACCGTGTTTACATTTATGCATTTAGCAGATGCTTTTATCCAAAGCGACTTACAGTGCATTCAGGCTATACATTTTTTTTTATCAGTATGTGTGTTCCCTGGGAATTGAACCCACAACGTTTTGCGCTACTAACACAATGCTCTACCACTGAAAGTAAAAACGATCGAGGAAATGTTGCAGATGTGTAACTGTTGTTTGTAGACTGGTGCTGGAGTGGAATGCTCTGGGGATGTGGGAGGAAGGATTTGCAGTATTTTGTGAAGGTCTGGCCTCCAACGCTTCTCTCATCCAGCTGGACCTGCGCAATAATCAGATCAACCACCAGGGGACAGCAGAGCTCTGCATCGCACTGAAGAGAAACTCCAGTCTGCAAGAGCTGGGTAACAAACACTCACTGTGTCCACAAGCACTGTGCTGGTATTTGAGGCTGATGAGGTGAATCTTTAGTGAAATGCCAGAGGCTTTTCCTTTAAACCTTTTATTGCCTGCACCGTGCTGTTGTGTGCAGTGTTTATTAAATCTTCGTGAATTATTTATGCAAGCCCGGAAGGTTATTGCAACTTTTTATCTCACAATTCTGACTTTTTTTCACAGAGTTGTGAGATATAAACTCGCAATTGCAAGTTATAAAGTCAGATTTATACGATTTATAAAGTCACAATTGCACCACAAAAACTCTGACTTTATGTCTCGCAATTGCGAGTTAATATCACGCAATTATGAGAAAAAAAGTCAGAATTGTGAGCTAAAAAGTTGCAATAACCTTTTAAATTTTTTATTCAGTGGCGGAAATGGGCTTCCTTAATTATTCCCGTTAGCTTACTGTCTATATGCACAACAATATTAATAAATCTGTGCAATCATTTAAATATATTAAATACACTTTTTATGTATGTTAACACTTCTATCTAACTTAAAAATATCAGTAACTGATAGAGAAAGACCTTTATCTATCTATCTATCTATCTATCTATCTATCTATCTATCTATCTATCTATCTATCTATCTATCTCTATCTATCTATCTATATCTATCTATATGTCTATATGTCTATCTGTCTGTCTCATATATGGTCTATTACCATTACACTACCACTCTGTAAGAATTGTATTTCTCTTCTACTCACCAGGGCTGTGTTTATTTAATGAAAAATACAGTAAAAATTGTAAAATATTATTACAATTTAAAACAGCTGTTTTCTATATGAATATGTGTTATAATATAATTTATTTCTGTGATCAAAGCTGTATTTTCAGCATCATTACTCCAGTCTTCAGTGTCACATGATCTTCAGAAATCATCATAATATGCTGATTTGCTGCTCAAGAAATATTTCTGATTATATGTTGAAAACAGTTAATATTTTTGTGGAAATGGTGATACATTTTATTTTAGGATTCTTAAATAAATTAATAAATAGCATGTGTTCGAAATAGAAATCTTTTGTAAGATTATAAATGTCTACTCTCACTTTTGATCAATTTAATGCATCCTTGATGAATAAAAGCATTAATTTATTTTTAAAAATGACCCCAAACTTTTGAATGATAGTCTATGTATCTCTATTAGTGCTGTCAAACGATTAATCGCATCCAAAATAAAAGCTTTTGTTTGCATAATATATGTGTGTGTGTATTATGTATATACAAATACACACACATGCAGTATATATTTTGAAAGTATTTCCATGTCTATATTTATATTCATATAATTTATATTATAAATAAATATATTTAACATATAAACAAAATTTTTCTGAAATATATACATGTATGTGTGTGTATTTATATATGCATAATACATATACACATCACACATACATATATTATGTAAACAAAAGCTTTTATTTCGGATGCGATTAATTATTTGACAGCACTAATCTCTATGTATGTGTAATTAAATCATTACAGCATGTCTGTGACTTAATTATTAAATATATACCATAAAAGTACATTCATAAAGTTATTTTTTTGCAGCCTGAAAAATTTTAAAGTGATGTTTTCTGGCCTGGAAAAGATTATGGAAAATTATTTCCTGTTAAGAAGTCTTGATTGCTGCATTATTTTTCCTAGCAAATCTCTACAATAATTATTGATAGATGTTTGATGTTGCAGTCTCTGATGTGTTTGTGTGCAGATCTCAGATGGAACAGCATGGGGCTGCTGGGAGGCCGATCGCTGCTGGAGGCGATGCAGCAGAACCGCTCGCTGATCAAACTAGAGATGGCTGGAAACAACATTCCCAGCGACACGCTCCGAGCCATCGGTGAGCCCACGCCAGCATCCGCTGATACACACATCTAACACAAGCCTTTCCTTTATTAAAGTCCGTGTAAAGTCAATATTAAATGTGTGTTATGAGTTTGTCACACCACCGAAAAATGTGTTATTAACCACCCAGGCAAATTTGAATGCTAAAAAAAAGCTGGCAAGTAAATAAAATAAGATATCAAAATCTTGAAAAAATCAGCAGTATTCTCTGCTCTCAAACGCTGGGGGCGTGTCCACTGGCGCTGAAGCCACGCCCACTCGCCGTCTCTCTCAATTGTCTTCCTCTGCAGCTTATTTAATAAAGAGACCGAGCTGTTTTATGATCACAACCAGGTATTATACATTTACGTGACGAAGGCATAGCTATCTAGCAAACTGTAGGCTGTAGTAACTCGCGATAATGACAGTAACTCGTGATTGAGTCGTGAACCACTGATATTAATGTAGGATACTCTAGTTTTTAGGTGTGTTCGACTTGAAGCAGCGCTGCAGAACGATCAGTGTATGACATCAAAGTACTGCGAGAGCGATTCGAAAACACATTGTGTTAAACATTACTAATGTAACTTATTATTACTAATGTAATTTATACTGTAAGTATAGTGTTGGGGGCGGGGCATCGAGTCCTGATTTAGCCCCGCCCAGAAAATCCTGATCAAGAAAATGCTGAAAAACTGTCTAACTCCACAATTAATTACTACATAGTTCAGTCTTTGTAACATGTTTCAGCAATGCATTTCTAACATTTATAATGTGTTTCCAAACAATTCTCATAATTGACTTTACACGGACTTTAAGCACAGAGGCGTCATACCATTCAAAGTGAGAGAGCACGTGCCCCCTCAGATTTTGAATGCAGCTTCCAAAAGACCAAAAATAGCCGATTCATATTTTTAATATTTGATACGATCACACCGGCGTGATTAAATCGTTCAGTGCGTCTATCATCAGCTGCTAAATTCAAATCTGTGTTCGCTGGCTGGCGCTGAGCCAGAGACAGATGTGTTTTTACAGCACTGCGCATTATAACCAATCACACACGATGCTGTTGAGCTTATGAATGCAATGACCAATCAGAGGCGTTCAGATGAGTCATCGCTAACATGCCGGTGTTTTCTTCACTCGCTCTCTGTCTGCGTTTACACTGCAAGTCCTAATGCACAGATCTGATCTTTTGACCATATCTGATTTTTTGGCCCGTCTGTTTACATTCACTTTAGACACGACTGGTATCCGATATCTGTGTTTACATTAATTCCCGCCCGAAAGGATCGTCTGCAGTGATCGCTTATGCACATGGTAGACCATCGGGTTTTAAATGGCAGTGCTATTACAATTATTTATATAATTCACGTCGGATGTGTATTACTATTTGCCAGCATGGACAACAGCTGTCATGGATGTTTTGCAGTACAAAATCTGACTGAACAGATAAAGACCGGAAAATAACGGTAATTTTAATTTGTTAGACTATTTTATCTACAGCTGAGGTAGAATTCTTTAGTGAAATAAAGATGATATTTGTTGAAATGAATTAGAATGAATTAACGAGAGCGAGAGAGAGAGAACAAACGAACGCATGCACCCACATGCGAGTGAGCGAGCGAGTGATTGTGAAGCATTATGAACAAGCTTATCGGTTTAATTAACGAGAGAGAGAGAGATAGAGAGCGAGAGCGAGTGAGCAAGCGAGTGATTGTGATGCATTATGAACAAGCTTATCGGTTTAATTAACGAGAGAGAGAGAGCGAGAGAGAGAGAGAGAACAAACGAACGCATGCACCCACATGCGAGTGAGCGAGCGAGTGATTGTGAAGCATTATGAACAAGCTTATCGGTTTAATTAACGAGAGGAGAGAGAGAGAGAGAGAGAGAGAGAGAGAGAGAGCGAGTGAGTGAGCAAGCGAGTGATTGTGATGCATTATGAACAAGCTTATCGGTTTAATTAACGAGAGAGAGAGAGAGAGAGAGAGAGAGAGAACAAACGAACGCATGCACCCACATGCGAGTGAGCAAGCGAGTGATTGTGAAGCATTATGAACAAGCTTATCGGTTTAATTAACGAGAGAGAGAGAGAGAGAGAGAGAGAGCGAGTGAGCAAGCGAGTGATTGTGAAGCATTATGAGCAAGCTTATCGGTTTAATTAACGAGAGAGTGAGAGAGAGAGAGTGAGAGAGAGAGAGCGAGAGAGAGAGAACAAACGAACGCATGCACCCACATGCGAGTGAGCGAGCGAGTGATTGTGAAGCATTATGAACAAGCTTATCGGTTTAATTAACGAGAGAGAGAGAGATCGAGAGCGAGTGAGCAAGCGAGTGATTGTGAAGCATTATGAACAAGCTTATCGGTTTAATTAACGAGAGAGAGAGAGAGCGAGAGAGAGAGAGAGAACAAACGAACGCATGCACCCACATGCGAGTGAGCGAGCGAGTGATTGTGAAGCATTATGAACAAGCTTATCGGTTTAATTAATGAGAGAGAGAGAGAGAGAGAGAGAACGAACGCATGCACCCACGTGCGAGTGAGCGAGCGAGTGATTGTGAAGCATTATGAACAAGCTTATCGGTTTAATTACAAAAACTGCTAAGTTATCACCTCATTGCTGAGAAATATAATTTAGCTTTTAGCTGTTGTATTTTCAAAATTCACGGGGCGGGGGTTGAAAACCAGCTCCTGAATGTGCAATTTCTTACCTATATAAAGTTTCCATCTCAATAAAATGCAAGCGCATACATGAGCAAACGTGTCGCCCTCGCATTGGGAGTTCTGTGGAGAATCGGATATGTGTGTTTAGACGTAGGTCGGATGTCCAGATATCGGATATGAATCTGATTTAAAACCACATTTGGAAACGGCTCAGATCGGATACAAAAAAATCGGATCTCGTGTTGGTTTTTGTGTTGACACGCGTGCATCAAATTCCGATCTGTGTCAGATATGGGCAAAAGATTGGATTTTTTCTGCCAGTGTAAACACAGCCTCTGACTGAATACGTCTTTCTGGTGAATTCTCTCATTAGAAACAACAAAGTGCAGATGTGTGTATGAATTTGTAAGTAAGATCCTCATTTCACAGTGTAAACGGCTTCAGTGATTTTAATGGGAGTTTTTGAGAGTGCTTGAATTCTAGACTGAAGTCAGTTAATTATATATATATTTTTTTGTAATGTAAATCTTTGCTCTCTTTCTGTACAATGAAAGTGTTATGACTTTAGCCTAACTTACAATGTTTTTATTAAATTCACATTAAATACAAAGTCAGTTGTACTAAAAATACTTTATGGCATGACATTCTGTTACTTAAGTAAACAGACAGGTTTTTATGCATAATAGACTACATTATTTAGACTATACCATCGCCCATTATAGATCAACATAATCTATAAAGAATGCATCTATTTACACATATTCGAGAATCGAGATATTTCAAGATTTAGTTAACACGTGTGGGATTTTTTCGGGAAAAAAAATTAAAACAAAAGTGCTATTGTGGCTGCTGTGTGTCAAATGACGTTCAACACCCCCCCTCAAAAATAATGAGAGCATGACGCCCCTGATTAAGCACATCCAAATGTTCCCAGAACAGTCCATGAGCCACAACGCAGAGCGACAGTCGATGCTTGGAGAGAGCCGCAGCAGGTCTCAGGTGCTCAGCAAGGAGATCCAGCTCCTGAAGCAGGAGAAGAGCCGGCAGGTGAGGAGGACTGGGGTTATTCACTTAAACTGTGGATGGATTGATGACTAACATCCTTCTCTACATGTGGCCTGAAGGTGCTGAGTCTGATGGAGACCATTGATCGACAGAAAGGCGAGATGGGAAGAAGCAGCAGGTCAGTGCCACTAAAACTCAAACTGGTGTTAGATTGACTTGAGAAAGCTTACTGAAATACTGATTAAACTTAACATTATTATTATTCTTCTGAGACAGAATTTTCTGACTCTATCTATCTCTCTATTGTTCTATTGTTATATCTATCTATCTATCTATCTGTCTGTCTATCTATCTATCTATCTATCTATCTATCTATCTATCTATCTATCTATCTATCTATCTATCTATCTATCGTTCTATTACCGTTCTATTACCTATCTATCTATCTATATCTATCGTTCTATCTATCTATCTTATCTATCTATCCATCTATCCATCTATCCATCTATCCTTCTATCCATCTATCCATCTATCCATCTATCTATCTATCGTTCTATCTTTCTATTACCTATCTATCTATCTATCTATCTGTCTATCTGTCTATCTATCGTTCTATTACCTATCTATCTATCTATCTATCTATCTATCTATCTATCTATATCTATCGTTCTATCTATCTATCGTTCTATCTATCTATCATTCTATCGTTCTATTACCTATCTATCTATCTATCTATCTATCTATCTATCGTTCTATCGTTCTATCTGTCAATCTATCTATCGTTCTGTCTATCTATCTATCTATATCGTTCTATTACCGTTCTATCGTTCTATTATCTATCTATCTATCTATCTATCTATCTATCTATCTATCTATCTATCTATCATTCTATCGTTCTGTCTATCTACCTATCCATCCATCTATCCATCTATCCATCTATCTATCTATCTATCTATCTATCATATTTTAAAACTGTTTCAAACTTAAAGCTTTTACAACTACTGTGATCTAGACAAAAAAGGCTAGTCTTTCTCAAGCCAACCGATTGAACTTGTTTTGTCTAGGTCACTCGTGTAGTTTTGGTGAGTAAACAGACAGAATGATGATAGTGTATGATGGACGACTAACAGCTTTTGTGCCTCTTGTAGAAATTCCTCCGTGCGTCTCGGTCAGTTACAGGAGGCGCTGAACGAGCAGAAATCATCTATAAACTCTCTCACAGCCAAGTAAGCAGCCTTTAAGAGTGCCGTGCATGTTTGGGGGCATTAACGTCTGAAATCAGTGGTGTGAAGGAGGGCTGAATGTGTTTGTGTTGTCGCTCAGACTGCAGATGACGGAGGCGGCTCTGGCGCTGTCGGAGCAGAAGGCTCATGATCTCGGCGAGCTGCTGACTCGAGTTAAACTGGAGAAAGCTGAGCTCAGAGACAGACAGTCCAGAGACATCAAGAAAGAGCAGGAGGTGTTTACTCACTTTACAGCATCTTACAGTCTCCGCTCTGTGACCTTTACTCCTTAATCCTCTGATCCAATGCATTTGAATTCAAAACAGAAATATAACATTAATATAAGATGATTGGTTATTTTTGATTATGAATTTGTTATATATTATTATCAGTGTTGGGTGTAACTAATACTGTAATTTAATTACTTTTCCCTTGAAAAATTAAAGCAAGGGATTTCGTTTATTTTTTCTGCAATTTAATTACAGTTACTTCTTATGTAATTTAATTTAATACTATAGACTGTATAATATTTATACACAAAACAATAATAGATTTAACATCAAAATTAAAGTCTAACCTTAAAATGCATGTTTTTATGCACCTTCTCATTTTAAATGCTTTGGTGAGTTAATAAGAATATTGGTAACACTCACTATTAACTAGTTGGTTATTAGCATGAATATTACTGGGATATTGGCTGTTTATTATTACTTAAAAAGCACATATTAATGTGTTATTCTGCAAGAGTTTATTCTAAATCTTTAATCCGACCCAATTCTTAAACTTTACAACTACTCTACTAAGTATTAATAAGCAGAAATTAGGAGTATTTTGAGGCAAAAGTCATAGTTAATAGTGAGAATTGGACTCTAATCTAAAGTGTGACCAGAATAATTTATCTATTATTTATTTGAAAGAATTAAAAGCGTTTCATGTCTATCCTCGTATCATAAAGTAATTAGTAATAAGTAATTAAATACTTTTTGGAGAGAGTAACTTGTACAGTAATCTAATTACACTGTTGAAGATGTAATTAGTAACTAGTAATTAATTACTTTTTTAGTGTAACTTACCCAACACTGATTATTATGCATATGAACTGGCATTAAAAATTTGGGGTCAGTAATATATTTTTTAACACTTTCTTCATCAAGGATGCATTAAATTGATCAAAAGTGACAGTAAAACTATTTATAATGTTACAAAAAAATTATATTTTAAATAAATGCTGTTCTTTTGAACTTTCTATTCATCTGTGAATCCTGAAAAATAAAATGCATGACAGTCTCCACAAAAAATATATCATAATAATCATAAATGTGTCTTGAGTAGCAAATCAGCATATTATTATGATTTCTGAAGATCATGTGACACTGAAGACTGCAGTAATGATGCTGAAAATACAGCTTTGATCACAGAAATACATTACAGTTTAACACATATTCACATAGAAACAGCTGTTTTACATTCTAATAATATTTCACTGTTTTTACTGTATTTTTGATCAAATAAATGCCTTGAACGGTAGTGTTTATGATTACAATAGCATACCTGGTCATTTAACTCTCTATTACTGTATAGTGACTGATTTGTGATGTTTGTGTCTTGTAGGATAGCGCTCTGAGGGAAGCAAAGCTCTTGAAGGACGTGAACAGTCTCTCAGAGAAGAGCCTCCAGCTTAGGAACAAGGTACGGAGGTGAAGCGTTCGATATGATGAGCAGCTCAGGTGTGAGAGGTTTATCCAGTGTGTTTATCGCTCACAGCTGGAGGAGACCGAACGCAGATGTAAAACACAGCAGGATCAGATCTTCGAGCTGAAGCAGGAGCTCACAAACACCACCGCGGAGCTAAAGCTGCGTCTCGCTCAGACTGAAGGTGCTGCAGCTCAGATATATGATTCTGGTGTTCGACTGTATTTGAGTTTGTAATGTTTTCTTCTTTATATTAGAACGGCTGGAAATGGAGAAGAGAAGATCCAAGCAGGCTCTCGAAGACATGGACGGTTTACGACAGAAGGAGGTAAAGATGTGAAATGCATAGAGTGTTTTACTTTAGGTTTTTGCTTCAATTCAAGTTCAATGTGCTTGGTCTCCAGGTGGATCATCTGACGAGACACCAGGAGGAGAGCGAGAGAGCTCTTCAAGAGCGCATCCTTAAACTTGAGGGACAGCGGATCCAGTTAGAAGAAGTACACAAGATTATTCACAAAACTAAAGACTAAAATTAAGACATTTAATGCCGAAATGAATCAAAATAAATCCGAGTGCAGCGGTTCTCAACTAAGAGGCTTCGGATAACTTCCACTTTTCTGCAAAATGACTTAAACGTAGACAAGGCATGCATTAAAATAAGCTAAAATCATTACTGATGATAATCATGAACACATTAAATATATAGTCAAGATTCAAGAAATATTACATTTGAACGCTAAAAATGTGTCTCATGTTGTTCCAAACCTGTATAGCAGTGCTATTTTAGTATCATTGAGATACTATCATTTTATTCATACTTTGAATTAGTTTTAATTTTCATATTTTATGTTTTCATTTTAATTTTAGTTAAATCTTTAGTAATTTTGTTGCATGTTTTTGTCATTATTATTTTTTTTTAAAATAAGTTTTTATTGAAATTTTCAAGTACTACCAGAAAATGAGACAATTTGTCTTGGCAATTATCTGAAATGTAGTATATTCAATTTTTTTAATATTTTATTTTATTTCAGTTAAAGTTTTTATTTATTTATACAAGTAACAAAAATGTTTTTATTGTTTTAGTTTTGGTTAATAACCTGAAAAAAAAGCTATTATTATTATTTGTGACCCAGGAGCACAAAACCAGTCAGTCATATGTGTCAATTTTTCAAAATTGAGATGTATGCATCATCTGAAAGCTGAATAAATCATATTTCCATTGGTGTATGGTTTGTTATGATAGGGCAATATTTGTAAATCTGGAATCTGAGGGTGCAAAAAAATCTAAATATTGAGAAAATCACCTTTAAAGTTGTTCAAATGAAGTTCTTAGCAATGCATATTACTAATCAAAAATTAAGTTTTGATATATTTATGGTAGGAAATTTACTAAATATCTTCATGGAACATGATCTTAATATCCTAATGATTTTTGGCATAAAAGAAAAATATTTTTGGCTATTGCTACAAAGACTGCTTTTGTGCTCCAGAATCACATTTTATTTATTTTTTTCTGAAAAATCCAAATACTTGGAATGTAGTGCATAAATCATATGCAACATTTTTATGGTTTTTATGTCCTTGTCACCGGTCAAATTCTAGTTTTGTGTTCCTTGCAACAACAAAAAAAAGCATTGAGGTTTGGAATGACATTTTTGGGTGAGATACAACTCAGCCTTGCTGTCTTTGGTCTCATCATTGGTTTTGTAACGGTACACAAAGAGATCTGAGAGAATGCAGACTCACGTGTGCTCTTGTGTGCAGGATCTGAGCCGAGTGAAAGCGGCTCTGGTGACCGAGAGAGCTCAGGCTGAGGAGGAGCTGGGGAAAGTACGGGCCCAAGTGCGACTGGAGGAGGTACGCCGTACTCTTTGCATTGTTACTAGAGGTCTGCTACCCGACCCGAGTTTGTAGCTAAACCAAAATATGCAGAGGCTACGCTGCTTTCATAGATGCACGCACACACACATTAGTGCACATATCAGAGATCGCGCATGGAAACTTTCATTAGTAAAATAGCTTACTGACTCGCAATGTTATGAGGGTAAAATCGCTGTTTTTGAAGTAACTAAGCCTCATTGCTTGTAGAGAGAGACATTCTTTCTCTGTCTCTCTCTCGCTAATTCAAAGAAATTATTAATTAATTCAAATAAATACTAATACAAAAAAATCTTACGGCTCTGTCTGATTTAAAGCAGGCCGAATGCAAACGAGCCTTAACTGACGAAAATGACCATAATTTGCACGGTGGAAGAATTATCCTCTTGTCATATACAACCATTCAAAAACTCAGCAGAATTTATGTAACCGCTGCACCTGATGTTCATAAACTTTCATAACTGGTAATTGTTTTTTCTTTTGCCTTGTGAACTGGCCGAGCCTCGGTGAATCGGTTTCTTTATGTATTTGTTTACTGACCGTTGCATGCAATCGTGAAATACAGCATCTTTTTTTTTTTTTTTTTAATTGGCTATTCGTTGTGGGATTTCGGGTTCGGGTCGGGTTCGGGCTCTAAATTTAACTGTGCCGCTCGGGTCGGGTCGGGTCAGACGATCTCGGGTACGGGCCGGGTTCGGGCTTAAGTTTAAGGCCCGTGCAGACCTCTAATTGTTACTACAGCAGTACCTGCGGTATTGTTCACCGAAGCCGCTCGATCCTCTGCAGCAGCAGCACCTGAGCAGCCTGGAGGAGAAACTGCGAGCGCTTCGTCAGTCTCGAGATGAATCTCAGAACCACTGCACCCAGCAGAAACAAACCATCGCGGAGCTGCATGCCAGAGCGGGCCAGCAGAACATCGAGACGGACTCGCTCCGCCGCAGGATCCACGAGCTACAGCAGGTGTCTCAGCATCACGAGAGTTATCAATTACTGTTTATATGTTCTTGGGTTACACTTTATTTTAAGGTGTCCTTGTTACTGTGTGATTATACATTTAAGTACTGAGCAGTGTTGGGTAAGTTACACTAAATACATATTCCACAGTGATATGAGGATAGACATGAATCGCTTCTTTTAGTTCTTTCAAGTAAATTAATAGATTAGAGTCCAATTCTCACTATAAACTATGACTTTTGCCTCAAAATACTCCTTATTACTGCTTATTAATACTTAGTAGAGTAGTTGTTAAGTTTAAGAATTGAATAGAATTAAAGATTTAGAATAAACTCTTGCAGAATAAGACATTAATATGTGCTTTTTAAGTAATAATAAACAGCCAATATGCTGTAATATTCATGCTAATAACCAACTAGTTAATAGTGAGTGTTACCAATATTCTTATTAACTCACCAAAGTGTTTAAAGTGAGAAGAGTGCATAAAAAACATGCATTTTAAGGTCAGACTTAATTTAATTTTTGATGTTAAATCCAGTATTGTATTGTGTATTAATATTCTACAGTCTATACACAACATTAAGTTCAATTGCATATGAAGTAACTGTAATTAAATTACAGAAGAAATAAGAGTAATCCCTTACTTTACTTTTTCAAGGGAAAAGTAATTAAATTACAGTAACTAATTACTTAGTAACTAGTTACACCCAACACAGGTACTGAGTAATATTAAAGGTCATTGCACACTGAGTCCAAATTTTTCGCACGTTAAGAAATAAATACGACCTCATGTTTATACACACTGCCTCCGAAACTTTCGTCCGTCATAAAAAAAATTCGGACCATGTTCAATTTTCTGCGTTTTCGCATCCATAACAAGCATTTTTATAGGGAACTATGAGGGATTACATATGAAAATGTCAGACTCGGTGTGCAAGGACCTTAACTCTTTCCTCGCCAAACACAGAATTTTCCGTTATTCGTGAGACAACGCTTCGCTGCCAAACATGGAATTTTCCAGGTTTCCGTGTTTTCACTGTTATACGCTAGAGGGCGCTATTACACATCTCCTGAATGAGTCTAGACCAGTGGTTTTCAAACCGGTCCTGCGAGCACCCCCAGCACTGCACATTTTGTGTGTCTCCCTTATCTCTCACACCTGATTCAACTCATCAGCTCATTAGTGGAGACAGCAAGAGCTGAAATGGGTGTGTCAGATATAGGGAGACATACAAAATGTGAGGTGTTAGGGGTGCTTACAGGACCGGTTTGAAAACCACTGGTCTAGACTCACTCGATCAAAAACACAGACCAGGAAGACGCAGAAACCAGCGATCTCATATGTAAGCATATGCATATGAAAAATAATGCGATCATCAACACTAACCGCATATAAATGAAATCTGACTAATGTTGTTAAGTGAAATGTGGATCCAGAAAGTGTTAAAGGCCTGTGCAAGCTTTACTGATGGAAGCCATCTACTGCATGTTTGCTTTGATAATATTACTGAATATGATCCAGATGTAGTATTGGATAAAAATGCGATTTTTTTTTTTTCAGCTTTTTGCTCAAAATGTTGCTTTTTTTATGAAACCTACCAACATTCAAGTATAAAAAACCCCCCCAAAAAACAATGAAGCTAGAATAAAACTGATTTGTTTTTTATTTGAATGTAGAGGGTCTGATCTTTATTTTGATGTATTGCATGTTCAGATATTCATACAACAAAATATTCTGGGGGCCATAATTAAATTTTTGTGAAAATCAGCAAAAACACTGGCGGGGACAGAGTTAATGAACCACATGTACTTACTATATGGTTAGGTTTGGGATTAGGGTTTGGTTTAGGGCTACTTGCATGCAATTATGCATAATTAATTGTTATTATAATAGTAAGTATGAGTAACAAGGACGCCTTAAAATAAAGTGTTACCGGTTTTTGTTTTAATTTTAGTTAAAGTTTAGTCAAAATTTAAAGTTTTTTATTTGTTTATTTTTTAATATGTCTATAGTTTTGTTAATTTTTATTTCAGTTTTAGTTATTTTAGTGCATCAAGTTGCACTAATAAAAAATGTTGCCTTTGCAGCTCGCTGAAAAAAAAATAAAGTATTAAAAAAGTAATTAAAATGTAATTAAAATTTCAAAAAGTAATTAAAATGTTTTTTATGGTTTTAGTTTTAGTTAATTATAATAACCCTGATTGGTTCTCAGCGTTTTTGACTCCAAGGTCACACAACGATTTTTTATTATTTACAAAAATTCCTACGGCCATATATTCAACATGTTCAAAAATGATAAATAAATAATTGTTAATAATTATTTTAGCTTATCTAAATGCATGCTTTGTCTAAATTCTGAAGCCCTTTAGTTGAGAACCGCTGCACTAGGATTTATTTTGATTCATTT
The DNA here is from genome assembly GCA_023376895.1 of Aspiorhynchus laticeps. Lineage (NCBI taxonomy): Eukaryota > Metazoa > Chordata > Actinopteri > Cypriniformes > Cyprinidae > Aspiorhynchus > Aspiorhynchus laticeps. The sequence continues at coordinate 16,484 of JALXFT010000833.1, read as the reverse complement.
TTATTTATTTTGCTATTATATTTCCTAATTTTACAAAAATGGAATTGAAAATGTTTTGATAGTGTCATCATTAAAAACTTTAATGAAAATGTATGTGGTTAAATATTAGTGCTTTATTATAATGTGATTTTATATAATGCATATAAATTAAAATTATTATTATTTATTTATTTATTTATTCATTATTATTATTATTATTATTATTTTTATTTTTTGTCAACTTTTCAACAATCAGATTTTGGTTATGATGTTGTAGGAATCACAAGCCAAAATACAAAAATAGCATTTTTATTAATTGATTACTATCTCAGCCGTTTTATTTTATTTTATATTTTACTTATTTTTTCAATAATAAATATTATTTCATATAATTAAAATGTTTTTATGGTTTTAGTTCACACAAATACAGTGTTGACCCGAATATAAGACGACCCCCATTTTTCAAGATGTACCTTTTGGAAAAAGGCTTTTTGAAAACCAAAAAAAAATTATTAAATTATTTTCATATTGCATTTTTTTTTCCTATTTAATTTTTTTGTTTTGAAAGTATGGTAAATACTGGTAAAATGTACCAACAATGACATTTAAAAATATACACTTTTTCAGACACCATAAAAATAACCGGTAGCCCATCTGAATTATATAACAATTAGTCCATCCATCTCATAACCTACCAAAATTGTATTAACAGTAGAAGTGAAATCTTACTGTAGTCTTCAAATCTGGGTTCTGTCTTGTTTTAAAATCACTTACAGATGAAGTTTGGTTCCATCAGACTAACATGACAGTCATGCCGCTGTAATCTGTTTCTTTTGTTTTCACTCACAATCTGCTTACATTACAACACATTATATTACATATTTCACAGCACACTCGTTTTATGTGTGTTTGGCGCCACCTATTGTTGTGTGTGTATTCTTGACATGTCAAAGTCTGGACCCCGAGCACGTTTTTTCACATGTATTTCCAAGAAAAAAACACCGTCTTATATTCGGGTCAATACGGTAATCAGTACATTTATTGAGCTCTCTGTGTGTTTGCGCCGCAGGAGCTTGCAGGTAAAGAGCAGGAGAAAGTGTCAGACGTGACTCGAGTGCGAGTGGAGCTACAAGAGCAAATCGGTCATCTACAGGCCGAGAGAACGGCACAGGACGGCCTTAGAGAGAAGATCTCTGCTCTGGAGAGAGAGATGAAGGGTGCATATACATTATAATTTTTTTATTTAACCAGGAAGCCTCGTTGAGATTTAAAATCTTTTACAAGAGAGACCTGGCCGAGGTAGCAGCCATACAGTAAGACAATTATTAAATACAACAAGTACACATTACAACATATCCTCTCAACAAAAACCATCACAAGCTTCAATAGCAAAAGCAATAGACACACATTTATCTGGTTTTAGATCTTTTTGAAAATTATCCCAGGGTGCATAATATGAAAAAGCAGTTTTCCCCAGTTCTGTACAAACACTTGGAAGAGCGTAGCTGGTAATTGCCAGAACAAAGACAAAGAAGAGTACAGTGATACGCTGGAAGTTACCCTAACATAGCTTTATAGATAAAAATATACCAGTGCTGTATTCTACGTACAGCTAATGATGTCCAACCCACCGTCTCATATAGAATGCAATGATATTGCATTTGTAATAAAACATAGTGAAGCATGGTATACCGAATCAAGCCTTGTTAAGATAGAAGAGGATGCATGTATAATATATCACCATAATCAAGCACAGTTAGAAAAGTTTCTTTTTGACATTAAAAGTAAATTAGATTTATTTCTCAAGCTTCAGTTTGAGCTTCCTGATTAGATTAGCAATGTGTGCATTGAATTTATACCTTGAGTTTGATAATATAATAATATCAGGATTTATTCATGCAACTCATTTTGCATGGAGGACTAAATGCAAGGCTTGTGTTGGTTACGTAACCTGATGCTGAGGCTCATTGTGTTTGTGTGTTGGATCAGTTCTGAGCACCGCCCACAGAGAGGCCCTTCTGGACAAAGAGAGCGAGATCTCGTCTCTGCTGGAGCGTCTGCGCATTAGAGAAGGAGAGATCCAGCGCATCCGTGAGGACGAGGTCCAGAGAGCCAGCTTCCTCCAGAACGCCATCCTCACGTACGTCCAGAGCTCTCCTCTCGCTCACTTCAGCCCCAAGAAGTGACTTCCAGCAGGCTGCTTTGCAGCTGTGCATAATACATCTACTGCATATTGCATGGTTTTACAATGCTTTTACATATTTGACTGGCATTTTTTTAATGAATTGGAAAAATAAAAATTAATAGTGCTGTCAGACGATTAATCGCATCCAAAATAAAAGTTTTTGTTTACATAATATATGTGCGTGTGCTGTGTATATTTAAATACAAACATGCATGTATATATTTAAGAAAAATGTTATGTTTATATATTAAATATATTTATGTATAATATCATAATATAACTATATACATGTAAATGTTTTCAAAATATAAACTGAATGTGTGTGTATTTATATATACGTAATAAACATACACAGTGCACACACATATATTATGTAAACCAAAACTTTTATTATGGATGCGATTAATTGTTTGACAGCACTCAAATTATTAATTTTTTTAGTGTATATATTTGGTTTGGAAAAGGAGTTTGCTTTGGTGAGTAATCAGGAAAGTTATTTTCAAAACTTCCTACATTTTACATTTATTTAATGATTATTTACTTTTATTAAAAATGTTAGATCTTTTCACAAATATATATTTAAAAAATGCCCAATGTGCCATACTGACCATCAAACCTTTTATATTATGGCGTTTACAAATTGTATATTTTAAAATGTTTTCTACTGTTGCAGTTCCCTTTCCACTTTTGTAACCTCTGTGTTGGATATTAAATAAAATGTGTTTTTAATGAAACTCGGAGTTGTTTGTGTGTAATGGAATAATAATTATTCTTAAATGAATAGTTCATATAAAAAAATGAAAATTTGCTGAAATTGTGCTCATCCTCAGTTCATCTGAGATCAGGATGAGTTTGTTTCTTCATCAGGTTTGTAGAAATGCATCTCTGCATCAGTGTCTCAGCAATGGATGCTCTGCAGTGAATGGGTGCCGTCCGAATGAGAGTCTGATAAAAACATCACAATAATCCACACCACTCCAGTCCATCAGTTAACATCAAAAGCTGAGACAAATCCAGCATTAAGACGTTTTTAACTCAAATACGAGTCTATAATCCATAATAACTCTTCCTCAGTGAAAAAGCCCATCTGCTGTTGTCTCTCACATCAAAATCCAGCCACATATTTGTTTAGAGCTGTTTTGGACTCTTATGGCTTGTAAACCAGACCAGACCACTTTTTCACTGGAGGAAGTGTTATTATGAATTATGAAGTCATATTTGAGTTAAAAACATCTTAATGCTGGATTTGTTTCATCTTTTGTCTTCTTCAGATGTTAACTGATGGACTGGAGTGCTGTGGATTATTGTGATGTTTTTATCAGACTCTCATTCGGACGGCACCCATTCACTGCAGAGCATCCATTGCTGAGACACTGATGCAGAGACACATTTCTACAAACCTGATGAAGAAACAAACTCATCTAATCTCAGATGAACTGAGCGTGAGCACATTTTAATTTCTGGGTGAACTATATTTTATTCCTAGACCCCTGGCACATGTAAAACACTATGAAATATTTCTGTGTCAATGTGTTAAACAATTAAACATGACACAACTTGAATTAAAAGGGAAAAATTTACAATGTAATAACTGGACACGACTTATATTAATGAGGTAAGGTCATGTGACAAACATCTGCCTGCACCTATTCAAAGTATTTAGTGCTGTATAACGCCAACTGTTACAATTACTATGATAAATATATACTGAGTAAATAGTACACATTCAGCCGTGTTTAGTAGCTAGTATTCAATCTTGTACGTGTGCAGCGACTCGACGCTTTGTGTGGCTCCTGTCTCTTTAAATCTCTTCGTGTTTT
>JALXFT010000833.1:0-7500 GCA_023376895.1 Aspiorhynchus laticeps | reverse complement strand
TTGACCCTTATGGCTGGTTTTGTGCTCCAGGGTCACATTTATGTATTTTTCTCCAGTAATAAGCTTGTGTCTGATCGCTCATACAGACGGACAGATGATGTATTGCTCCTCACTGAAGTGCATGTGACTGATTTGCATGTCAATAACACAGTTAGTCGAGCGCTCTGAAGACCTGATGAACTCTGTCCTGATGCTTTATAGAGAGATATTCCACAAATGTGAGCTGATGCGACTCTGGACTGTGTTTTTCTTGATTTGTCACAGAGAGGAACGAGTGCTCAGGGGTTGTTTGTCTCGTTCTGAATGCTTTGTGATGATTTATTGAGCATTACGTCAATGTGTTTTTCAGATTTGATAACTACTCTGCTAATGTGATGGTCGATGGCAAACCAGTGAACCTGGGCTTATGGGACACAGCAGGACAAGAGGACTACGATCGTCTCCGTCCGCTCTCGTACCCGCAGACGGTGCCTGCCTTCACTCTCTTATCATTACAGCTATAGTCTCCACACATCAGCATACACAACATGTTTTAGTTAGTTCTTTAGTAAAACCATATCATTTTTAAGCATTTTTTTCAGCTGCTTACATGCACACATTTTCAAAACTTTGCCTCTTTTTATCAAAACTTCACACATAAATCCAAGAATTGCACACTAAATGCAAAAAAAACAATCTCTTGCAAAATATCACAAACACATCTCAAAAGCAAACATTTGCAAACAGTTTTGCCGTAATATTAATTTCTGTTAGATTTGTGTGTGGTACATAGAGAAATTGAGTCAAATGCTGATAATTAGTGTATGGTTTTGTAGATTTGGTGTTTCTGCTGTTTGAGAAATTGTGTGAAGTAAAGATTGTGTGTGTAAACAGTTGATAAATCTGTAAATACACTTCTAAAGCATGACAATAACACAAATATAGACCTAGTTTAATGATTCTGAATTAATTTATGAGCTCAGTAAATTATCACATTATTATAAATAAATATTGGTAATCTGTTGCTGTAATATTTGGGGGTATTGAGCCCAAATAAAGTACACTCCAAAAAAGGAGTTAATATTAGAATTTATTTGCCCAAATTATCTCCAACAAAATAATCTAAAATAATAACTTTTTTTTTTCTCAGCAGGAGTAATTTTTTTCTTTCTCATTTTCTTTGAATTGAATTGAATTAAGCTAAATTAAGCTAAATTAAATTAAATTAAATTAAATTAAGCTAAATTAAATTAAGCTAAATTAAATTAAAATAAGCTAAATTAAATTAAATTAAGCTAAATTAAATTAAAATAAGCTAAATTAAATTAAATTAAGCTAAATTAAATTAAATTAAGCTAAATTAAATTAAGCTAAATTAAATTAAATTAAGCTAAATTAAATTAAATTAAGCTAAATTAAATTAAATTAAGCTAAATTAAATTAAGCTAAATTAAATTAAATTAAGCTAAATTAAATTAAGCTAAATTAAATTAAATTATTTCTTTATTTTATATTATTTTATAATTAATTAATTCATTCATTTTTGTTGTTTAGAATGATGTATTGAAAAGCAATGATGAATTTGAAGACTTTCAAATATATGTTATGTTATGCGACTTTTTCAAAATATATATACACACACTTATATGTGTGCGTGTGTGTGTGTGTGAGACATGATAAATAAATAAATAGTATTTAAAAAATTAATAAAATAAAGAAGCAGAGTTTAAAAATATCACTTTTTTCACAAAATAATAATTTTTCAGGAATCATGTTTTTGTGGCAGTTTTCCCTCTGATTGAAGAATAATACAACACTTCTTACTCTTACAAATGGTTATTAAAAGCAAAAACACTGAAATGCATGTTTAGTGAGAAAGTGTGACGTGCTCGAGCGAATCAGACTCTATTTTTGGAATCAGCTCATCAAAATGAGTAGGAAACAAGTATTGGATTTCATTCAGTGGTGTAATTGAACTGAGGTTGCAAATATATAAAAACAGCACTTTCTCTGTTTTCTCCACAGGATGTGTTTTTAATATGCTTTTCATTGGTGAGCCCAGCGTCCTTTGAGAACGTCCGTGCAAAGGTAAGTGCGACTCATTTTCAGTCGTGTCTGAAAGCACAGCATGCAAAGCAGAAACAACACAAGACTGAGTGTTTCTGTGCTCCAGTGGTACCCCGAGGTGCGGCACCACTGCCCCAACACACCCATCATCCTGGTGGGCACCAAACTGGACCTGCGGGACGATAAGGACACCATAGAGAGGCTGCGGGACAAGAAGCTGTCGCCCATCACTTACCCGCAGGGTCTGGCCATGGCCCGAGAGATCGGTGCGTACCGAGGAAATCCGTGCATGCATTAATGCAGTTATTGAGTGAGTGGGACGCTGGTTATGCTGGAGTGGGACACACAGAGATGCTCATTGTCTTAGAAACACAATGACCGTTCCCCATCAGCTCTTTGTGCTGCCAGAAGCCTGAGGGTCAGTGTTTCTAAAGCCTGACCGCTGCAGGACCAACACCTCTTAGAAACATTTGGGGTCGGGACGATTCGAAATTAATGCTTTTATTCAGCGAGGATGCATTAAAGTGATCAAAAGTGACAGTAAAGGCATTTATAAAGTTACAAAAGATTTCTGTTTTAAATAAATGCTGTTCGTTTGAACTTTCTATTTATCTGTGAATCCAGAAAAATAAAATTAATCACAGTTTCCACAAAAATAATAATCTGATAATAATAGAAATGTTTCTTGAGCAGCATATTATTATGATTTCTGAAGATCACGTGACACTGAAGACTGCAGTAATGATGCTGAAAATACAGCTTTGATCACAGAAATAAATTACAGTTTAACACATATTCACATAGAAAACAGCTATTTTATATTGCAATAATATTTCACAATTTTTACTGTATTCAGTTACACTTTATTTTAAGGTGTTCTTGTTACAGTGTAATTATACATTTAAGTACTGAGTAATATTAATTAACTACATGTACTTACTATATGGTTAGGGTTTGGTTTAGGGTTACTTGCATGCAATTATGCATAATTTATTTTTATTATAATAGTAAGTACATGTAACGTGTAACAAGGACACCTTAAAATAAAGTGTTACCCTGTATTTTTGATCAAATAAATGCAGCCTTGGATGAGCATAAGAAACTATATATAAATAAATAAATAGAGAGTAAAAGAGAGTAGGGCTGCACAAATTTGTGGAAAAATTAATTTATTTAAATTTTTTTCTAAAAATTATTATTCACCAGTATGGCAATATTTTTTTTTTTTTTAAATCAATAAATAATACCTACCTACCTAGTATATTTTGTGTTTGGTTTTATTTATATTAAATAATAATATAATAATAACAACTATTATTATTATTATTATTATTTAAAATATAAATAAAAACAAAACAAAAAATATTACTATTGTAACATTTCACTGTTAAATAAATAAAAAATCCACTACTTAAGATCAAATACATTTTATTATACATTATATACAAAATTACAACACTAATATTTATGGTTGTGTTAATCTCTCATTTTTCAAACGATCATCACACTTTTATTTTGACAGAATACTCAGGCTGTCCTTAAAGCTGCTGTATTATAATATTAGTATTATTTCATCATAATAAGTATGTATTTGGGTTAATCACGCATCCCCTGTGGAGTATAGTTTTATTAAATCACTTTGACTCAAGTAAAGTTCTTCCTAGTAGAACAAATGTTTAAAAGCAGGTGTATTGTTCAGCACTGAAAGCAGGTGTATTGTTCAGCACACTGAGAGCAGGTGTATTGTTCAGCACACTGAGAGCAGGTGTATTGTTCAGCACACTGAAAGCAGGTGTATTGTTCAGCACTGAAAGCAGGTGTATTGTTCAGCACACTGAAAGCAGGTGTATTGTTCAGCACACTGAGAGCAGGTGTATTGTTCAGCACACTGAAAGCAGGTGTATTGTTCAGCACTGAAAGCAGGTGTATTGTTCAGCACTGAAAGCAGGTGTATTGTTCAGCACACTGAAAGCAGGTGTATTGTTCAGCACTGATAGCAGGTGTATTGTTCAGCACACTGAAAGCAGGTGTATTGTTCAGCACACTGAAAGCAGGTGTATTGTTCAGCACTGATAGCAGGTGTATTGTTCAGCACACTGAAAGCAGGTGTATTGTTCAGCACACTGAAAGCAGGTGTATTGTTCAGCACTGAAAGCAGGTGTATTGTTCAGCACACTGAAAGCAGGTGTATTGTTCAGCACTGAAAGCAGGTGTATTGTTCAGCACACTGAAAGCAGGTGTATTGTTCAGCACTGAAAGCAGGTGTATTGTTCAGCACACTGAGAGCAGGTGTATTGTTCAGCACACTGAGAGCAGGTGTATTGTTCAGCACACTGATAGCAGGTGTATTGTTCAGCACACTGAGAGCAGGTGTATTGTTCAGCACACTGATAGCAGGTGTATTGTTCAGCACACTGAAAGCAGGTGTATTGTTCAGCACTGAAAGCAGGTGTATTGTTCAGCACACTGAGAGCAGGTGTATTGTTCAGCACTAAGAGCAGGTGTATTGTTCAGCACACTGAGAGCAGGTGTATTGTTCAGCACACTGAAAGCAGGTGTATTGTTCAGCACTGAAAGCAGGTGTATTGTTCAGCACACTGAAAGCAGGTGTATTGTTCAGCACACTGAGAGCAGGTGTATTGTTCAGCACACTGAGAGCAGGTGTATTGTTCAGCACACTGATAGCAGGTGTATTGTTCAGCACACTGATAGCAGGTGTATTGTTCAGCACACTGAAAGCAGGTGTATTGTTCAGCACTGAAAGCAGGTGTATTGTTCAGCACACTGAGAGCAGGTGTATTGTTCAGCACACTGAAAGCAGGTGTATTGTTCAGCACTGAAAGCAGGTGTATTGTTCAGCACACTGAAAGCAGGTGTATTGTTCAGCACTGATAGCAGGTGTATTGTTCAGCACACTGAGAGCAGGTGTATTGTTCAGCACTGAGAGCAGGTGTATTGTTCAGCACACCGAGAGCAGGTGTATTGTTCACAACACTGAGAGCAGGTGTATTGTTCAGCACACTGAAAGCAGGTGTATTGTTCAGCACACTGAGAGCAGGTGTATTGTTCAGCACACTGAAAGCAGGTGTATTGTTCAGCACTGAGAGCAGGTGTATTGTTCAGCACACTGAGAGCAGGTGTATTGTTCACAACACTGAGAGCAGGTGTATTGTTCACAACACTGAGAGCAGGTGTATTGTTCAGCACACTGAGAGCAGGTGTATTGTTCAGCACTGAAAGCAGGTGTATTGTTCAGCACTGAAAGCAGGTGTATTGTTCAGCACTGAGAGCAGGTGTATTGTTCAGCACACTGAAAGCAGGTGTATTGTTCAGCACTGAAAGCAGGTGTATTGTTCAGCACACTGAGAGCAGGTGTATTGTTCACAACACTGAGAGCAGGTGTATTGTTCAGCACACTGAGAGCAGGTGTATTGTTCAGCACACTGAGAGCAGGTGTATTGTTCAGCACTGAGAGCAGGTGTATTGTTCAGCACACTGAGAGCAGGTGTATTGTTCAGCACACTGAGAGCAGGTGTATTGTTCAGCACACTGAGAGCAGGTGTATTGTTCAGCACTGAGAGCAGGTGTATTGTTCAGCACACTGAGAGCAGGTGTATTGTTCAGCACACTGAGAGCAGGTGTATTGTTCAGACACTGAGAGCAGGTGTATTGTTCAGCACTGAGAGCAGGTGTATTGTTCAGCACTGAGAGCAGGTGTATTGTTCAGCACACTGAGAGCAGGTGTATTGTTCAGCACACTGAGAGCAGGTGTATTGTTCAGCACTGAGAGCAGGTGTATTGTTCAGCACTGAGAGCAGGTGTATTGTTCAGCACTGAGAGCAGGTGTATTGTTCAGCACACTGAGAGCAGGTGTATTGTTCAGCACACTGAGAGCAGGTGTATTGTTCAGCACACTGAGAGCAGGTGTATTGTTCAGCAACTGAGAGCAGGTGTATTGTTCAGCACTGAGAGCAGGTGTATTGTTCAGCACACTGAGAGCAGGTGTATTGTTCAGCACACTGAGAGCAGGTGTATTGTTCAGCACACTGAGAGCAGGTGTATTGTTCAGCACATGAGAGCAGGTGTATTGTTCAGCACTGAGAGCAGGTGTATTGTTCAGCACACTGAGAGCAGGTGTATTGTTCAGCACACTGAGAGCAGGTGTATTGTTCAGCACACTGAGAGCAGGTGTATTGTTCAGCACTGAGAGCAGGTGTATTGTTCAGCACACTGAGAGCAGGTGTATTGTTCAGCACACTGAGAGCAGGTGTATTGTTCAGCACTGAGAGCAGGTGTATTGTTCAGCACACTGAGAGCAGGTGTATTGTTCAGCACACTGAGAGCAGGTGTATTGTTCAGCACTGAGAGCAGGTGTATTGTTCAGCACACTGAGAGCAGGTGTATTGTTCAGCACACTGAGAGCAGGTGTATTGTTCAGCACACTGAGAGCAGGTGTATTGTTCAGCACACTGAGAGCAGGTGTATTGTTCAGCACACTGAGAGCAGGTGTATTGTTCAGCACACTGAAAGCAGGTGTATTGTTCAGCACTGAGAGCAGGTGTATTGTTCAGCACACTGAGAGCAGGTGTATTGTTCAGCACACTGAGAGCAGGTGTATTGTTCAGCACACTGAGAGCAGGTGTATTGTTCAGCACACTGAAAGCAGGTGTATTGTTCAGCACACTGAGAGCAGGTGTATTGTTCAGCACACTGAGAGCAGGTGTATTGTTCAGCACACTGAGAGCAGGTGTATTGTTCAGCACACTGAAAGCAGGTGTATTGTTCAGCACACTGAGAGCAGGTGTATTGTTCAGCACACTGAGAGCAGGTGTATTGTTCAGCACACTGAGAGCAGGTGTATTGTTCAGCACACTGAGAGCAGGTGTATTGTTCAGCACACTGAAAGCAGGTGTATTGTTCAGCACACTGAGAGCAGGTGTATTGTTCAGCACACTGAGAGCAGGTGTATTGTTCAGCACACTGAGAGCAGGTGTATTGTTCAGCACACTGAGAGCAGGTGTATTGTTCAGCACACTGAAGAGCAGGTGTATTGTTCAGCAACACTGAGAGCAGGTGTATTGTTCAGCACACTGAGAGCAGGTGTATTGTTCAGCACACTGAAGCAGGTGTATTGTTCAGCACACTGAGAGCAGGTGTATTGTTCAGCACACTGAGAGCAGGTGTATTGTTCAGCACTGAAAGCAGGTGTATTGTTCAGCACACTGAGAGCAGGTGTATTGTTCAGCACACTGAGAGCAGGTGTATTGTTCAGCACACTGAGAGCAGGTGTATTGTTCAGCACACTGAGAGCAGGTGTATTGTTCAGACACTGAGAGCAGGTGTATTGTTCAGCACACTGAGAGCAGGTGTATTGTTCAGCACACTGAGAGCAGGTGTATTGTTCAGCACTGAAAGCAGGTGTATTGTTCAGCACACTGAGAGCAGGTGTATTGT
>JALXFT010000831.1:0-54585 GCA_023376895.1 Aspiorhynchus laticeps | reverse complement strand
ACGAAGAACTTCGTTTGAAGTATATCGGGGCCTTTAACATGAACATTTACACTGTTTATGGCATAAATGGCATACACTGTATGGAAATAATAAAAGCAGAGAGAATTTTTTTCTTCTTACACATCTGCATTCTTCTACATTACACAATGATAACAATGAATAATTGCTTCTTGAAATATTGTTTGTAAATTCTTGAAAAGATGTAGTCATTTTATGGCTGCAACTAAAAAAAGAGCATATTTAATCTAGAAACAAACAAACAAACAAATAAATAAACAAACAAACAAACAAAGGCATTCCCCTGTTTGTCAGCCAAGTTCAACCAAGGTTGGTTCATTTTTTGAGCATTAAATTGTACTGCTTACAATAGCACCAGTGCTGTGCGGTGGTGTTTTAAAATGAGGAGGCAGTTATATACAGTATTTATATATATATATATACACACACACTATATTGCCAAAAGTATTGGGTCGCCCCCTTCTAATGAACAGGTTTGACTACTTTAGTAATTTCTATGAATACAAATCTTAATGTTTAAGCATATTATGATATTCTAGGAAATTGTGTGCTTCTAATATTATAGCAACAGTTTGGACAGGACCAAAAACTCACACCAAACACCAATGACTTGTACATACACTATTTGGACAAAAGTATTGGCACCCCCTTCTTTAGAACAGAAAAGGCTCTCACAGCCTGGGGGAAAAAGCTGTTGAGCAGTCTGGTGGAGCGGGCTCTGATGCTCCGGTACCGTCTTCCTTATGGTAGGAGCTGGAAGAGACTGTGGGAGGGGTGGGTGGGGTCCTTCATGATGCTGTTGGTTTTGCTGGAGCATCGTGCAAGGAAAATGTCCAGGATGGATGGGAGAGGGGCACCGATGATCTTTGCAGCCGTGTTCACTGTCCGCTGGAGGGTCTTGCGGTCAGCAGCACTGCAGTTCCCGTACCAGACAGTGATGCAGCTGGTCAGCACACTCTCAATGGTGCCCCTGTAGAATGTGGTGAGGATGGGTGGTGGGAGACTTGCTCTTTTCAGCCGGTGGAGAAAGTGTAGGCGCTGTTGTGCCTTCTTGGAGAGTGACATGGTGTTGGTGGTCCAGGTGAGATCCTCTGTGATGTGCACCCCCAGGAATTTAGTCCTGCTGACTCTCTCCACAGTCGAACTGTCGATGGTCAGTGGGGGGTGGTCAACGGAGTTTCTCCTGAAGTCCATCACAACCTCCTTTGTCTTCTCCACATTGAGGGACAGATTGTTAGCGCCACACCATTCAGCCAGCTGTGCCACTTCCTCTCTGTAGTGCATTTCATCATTGTTGCTGATGAGACCTACCACTGTTGTGTCATCAGCAAATTTGATGATGTGGTTGGAGCTGAACTTGGCAGTGCAGTCGTGGTTGGACAGCAGCGTGAAGAGCAGCGGGCTGAGCACACAGCCTTGTGGGGCACCTGTGCTCAGTGTGGTAGTGCTCGAGGTGTTGTGGCTGACACGGACTGACTGAGGTCTTCCGGTTAAAAGGTCCAGGATCCAATTACAGAGGGAATTGTTAAGGCCCAGCAGGTTTAGTTTATTTATGAGCTGTTGAGGGATTATTGTGTTGAATGCTGAGCTGAAGTCAATGAACAGCATTCTAACATAGGAGTCTTTGTTTTCTAGATGGGTACGAGCCAGGTGGAGGGTGGAGGAAATTGCATCGTCCGTAGAGTGGTTTGGATGGTATGCAAACTGGAGCGGATCGAGTGTGTTGGGGAGGCTGTTTTTGATTTTTTGCATGACTAACCTCTCAAAGCACTTCATCATGATTGGAGTCAGTGCTATGGGATGGTAGTCGTTTAAACAGGACACAGGTGATTTCTTTGGTATGATTGTTGTGGATTTTAGACATGTGGGGACGACTGCTTGGCTCAGCGAGGTGTTGAAGATATCTGTTAGGACATCCGTCAGCTGTGCAGCACAGTCTTTCAGTACACGGCCAGGTATGTTGTCAGGACCCGCAGCCTTTCGTGGGTTAATCCTGGATAGGGTATTTCTTACATCGGCTGCAGACAGACAGAGCGCCTGGTCGTTGGGAGGTGTGGGCAGTTTTTGTGTAGGTGTGTCGTTCTGCATTTCAAACCGTGAATAAAAGTGGTTGAGTGTATCGGGGAGGGATGGATCATCATCGGGAGGGAGGGAGTTCAGGGAGGGAGAGAGTTCAGCTTCCTGACAGCCTGATGTATGAAGCTGTCCTTCAGCCTGCTGGTTCTCGCCTGGAGACTCCGCAGTCTCCTCCCTGATGGCAGCAGACTGAAGAAGCTGTGTGTCGGGTGGGTGAGATCACCTGCAATGCAGAGGGCATTGCAGGTGAAGTCAGAAGAGCCAGAGCCCCGGCCCTCATCATGTGCACCTTCTACAGAGGCACCATCGAGAGCATCCTGACTTGCTGCATCACTGTGTGGTATGGCGCCTGCAACGCGTCCTGCCGCAAGTCCCTTCAACGGATAGTGAGAGCAGCTGAGAAGATCGTTGGTGTCTCTCTCCCCTCCCTCCAGGACATCTACAGCACCCGTCTCACCCGCAAAGCCCTCTGCATTGCAGGTGATCCCACCCACCCGACACACAACTTCTTCAGTCTGCTACCATCAGGGAGGAGACTGCGGAGTCTCCAAGCGAGGACCAACAGACTGAAGGACAGCTTCATCCATCAGGCTGTCAGGAAGCTGAACTCCCTCCCGTCCTTGCCCCCCTTCCCTCTCTTATCCCACGCACCACTGAACTCTGACTTTGACTTTGACTGAAGTGACTTGCGGCAGGATGCGTTGCAAGCGCCATACCACACAGTGATGCAGCTAGTTAGAATGCTCTTGATGGTGCCTCTGTAGAAGGTGCACATGATGGGGACCGGGGCTCTGGCTCTTCTGAGTTTGCGGAGGAAGTAGAGACGCTGCTGTGTTTCTGGGCCAGTGCTGCAGTGTTGTTAGTCCAGGAGAGGTCCTCTGTGATGTGCACACCCAGGAACTTGGTGCTGCTCACTCTCTCCACAGTCGCACCGTTGACGGTCAGAGCATGCTGAGTGTGCACTCTCCTGAATTCAACAACAATCTCCTTCGTCTTCTCCACATTCAGAGAGAGATTGTTGTCACTGCACCACCCGGCCAGGTGGCTCACCTCGCTCCTGTAGTTTGTCTCATCTCTGTTGCTAATGAGACCCACCACAGTCGTGTCATCCGCAAACTTGATGAAAAGGTTAGAGTTGTGTGACGGTGTGCAGTCGTGGGTCAGCAGAGTGAAGAGGAGGGGGCTCAGCACACATCCTTGGGGGGCCCCTGTGTTCAGTGTGATGGTGCTGGATGTGTTAATGCCGACCCGTACTGCCTGAGGTCTCCCGGTCAGGAATTCCAACAGCCAGTTGCACAGAGAGGTGTTGAGCCCCAGCTGGACCAATTTGTGAGTGAGCTGTTCAGGGATGATTGTGTTGAATGCTGAACTAAAGTCTATGAACAGCATCCTGACATATGAGTCTTTTTTGTGCAGATGTGTGAAGGCTGGGTGAACGGCAGTGGCGATGACATCATCAGTCGAGCGGTTAGACCAATATGCAAACTGGAAGGGGTCCAGGGAGGGGGGCAGGACAGACTTGATGTGTTGCATGACTAGCCGTTCAAAGCACTTCATGAGAATGGGAGTGAGTGCTACTGGACGGTAGTCATTGAAGCAGAATGGAGATGACTTCTTCGGGACTGGAATGATGGTGGTAGCTTTGAAGCATGTGGGGACAACAGCCTGAATTAGTGAGATGTTGAAAATGTCTGTGAAGACATCAGTGAGTTCCACTGTCTCTCAGTACACGCCCCGGAATGTTGTCAGGACCCGGAGCTTTGCGTGCATTGATCCTGCTGAGGGATCTCCTCATGCTGTTCGGGGACAGCGTCATCACCTGGTCGCCGGGAGGAGGTGGAGTCTTCTGTGCAGTGGTGCTGTTTTGTGCCTCAAAGCGAGCAAAGAAGGCATTCAGCTCGTTCAGCAGGGGGATGGTGCTGTCACAGGTCTGTGGGTGGGGGCTTGTAGTCCGTAATGGTCTGAATCCCCTGCCACAGGCTCCGAGTGTCTCTGCTGTCGCTGAAACGATGGGCTATCCTCCTGGAGTACTGTCTCTTAGCCTCTCTGATGCCGCGGGATAGGTTGGCCCTAGCTGTCTTCAGGCCCTCCTCATCTCCAGCTCTAAAGGCAGCATTCTGAGCCTTCAGAAGTCTGTAGACCTCCCCTGTCAGCCACGGCTTCTGGTTGGCCCGGACAGTGATAGTCTTTGTGACCATTACATCATCAATACACTTGGTGATGTAGGCAGTGACAGTCTCTGTGTACTTACTCTTGGAGGTCTGTAGTGTTGTTGTATGTGGCAGCCTGCTTAAACATATTCAGTGGTGTCAAAACAGTCTTGAAATGCCTCTGACGATCCTTCCAGCCACACTTGTATCTG
Source organism: Aspiorhynchus laticeps (assembly GCA_023376895.1). Taxonomy (NCBI): domain Eukaryota; kingdom Metazoa; phylum Chordata; class Actinopteri; order Cypriniformes; family Cyprinidae; genus Aspiorhynchus; species Aspiorhynchus laticeps. The sequence continues at coordinate 50,129 of JALXFT010000831.1, read as the reverse complement.
TTTGTGTATTGGTTTGATGATTTTAACGAGTGGTCTGTATGCAGGCATTAGCATGTCAGTGATGTTGTCTGAGGCTCCGAGGTGGGGGAGGGGTAGGGCCTTGTATGCTCCTCTCTGGGTGGTGTAAACAAAGTCCAGAGTATTTTTTCCCCTTGTTGGGAAGTCTATGTGTTGGTGCATTTTTGGGAACACACTCTTTAAGTCTGCGTGGTTGAAATCCCCAGCCAAGATGAGAAAAGCATCTGGGTGGGCTGTCTGCTGCCCACTGATGTGCTGGTACAGATCATTTAGTGCCTCACTCCTGTTGTTGTTGTTGGAGCTGGGAGGGATGTATACAGCAACGAGCAGGATTTACCTCCCTCGACGAGAGCTCTGTCTGCTCGAAAGCATGTTAGCTGGTCGAGCTGAATGGCGCAGTCTGGTACGTTGTTGTTAAGCCATGTTTCCGTAAACACAAAAACACAACAGTCTCTTACAGTCCTCTGAGTAGAGCGAAGTAGTCGGATGTAGTCCAGTTTATTATCCAAAGAGCGTACGTTTGCCAGTACGATGGTAGAGATAGCTGGCTTGTGTGGGTTAGCCGCTAGCCTAGCTCGGATACCTCCGTGCTTACCCCTCTTCTGCTTCCTCTCACGTCGCTTGTAGCGCCTCCGCTGTGGGCAAGATGCAGTAGTGGGTGTCGGTGATGGTGTAGGCCTCCGGAGCAGACCAAGGTCCCACAGCTCTTCGGCATGCTCGGAGTTTATCTCTAAAAATGTGATTCTGCCGACATCGAGCAGAAACTCACATCTGTATGCACGCTTAAAGACAGGTAGATGAGACGAATATGTACAAAAACATTGCGACTTACAAGACAAAAAACACGAAAACACTGTTCTGTCGGGAGAGAGAGAAGCTGCTGCATGTGCACGCGCCGCCATCTTGTGGTCATCATGTGTATGTGAAAGGTGCAAAATGCTTACTTAGTTTAATTACTGGCAATATTTCGAATAGCCTAAAAAAAGGAAAAAAAAAAAGTAAAACATAAGCCTACTGCTGTGTCAACCCCCATCCCACCCACCCAGCTACCTGTGCCCCCTCAAAAATAATAAGTGCATGATGCCCCTGGTCAAGTTAGAATAGAAAAGGGTCCTGTCCAAACTGTTGCTAAAAAATTAGAAGCACACAATTCTCTAGAAAATCATTATATGCTTAAACATTAAGATTTGTATTCATGAAAATTAGTAAAGTAGTCAAACCTGTTCGTTAGAAGGGGGTGACCCAATACTTTTGGCAATATAGTGTAGATATATATAAATTCATGTCCCTGTTACACTTATTTTTTTTTCTTATTTTATTAACATTATTTTTATTTTATTTAATATTTTAAATAATAATTATACATTTCATAGTGTTTTTATGCATTTTTACATTTATTCCAAAATAATAATGAAAGGTAACAATTTGAACAATATTTTGGAAAGACTTCATTAGTTAGGCTATCAGTAGTTAACATGAACTAGGAATGAACAATACTTCTATAGCATTTATTAATCTTAGTTAGATGCTATTTACAGTAAGTGCAAAAAACTATAGATTCTATTTACACTGTTAAAATAGCAGGATTTTCTGCTATTTATACTACTTATTACAAATAGTGGCAATTATCTGCACATTAGTATTGTAGAACATTATAAAATGCAATAATAACATATTGACAGTAAATTATAATTTTAATTCAAATTATTAAATGGATGGCACCGTATTGGGGCAATATAAGCCCTCCCTACACCTACCGCATGTGATATGAGATTTTAAAATGGAGAAGAAAAAAAAGTTTGGTAAAGGGTGGAGTCGAACCCGGGTCTATCGCATCAAAAATACACACTTTACTCTCTAAGACACTGGACTTGTTCAGTAATTAATGTCTTTTGTAGTAACTTTACATTGATGGGTGGAATTAGTGTAAATAGCTTCTACCAACTATTTGCACTTAGTGTAATAGACTCTCCGTTTTTTAATAGTGAACTGATGTTCAGATATTATTTTAATAGTCAACTTATTCGAGTCATCGTCATAAAAGCCCTGTAAAGAGTGTCAGACACGAAGATACATTTTCATGTATCTTATTTTTCATGTTTTTTTTTTCATTCTTTCATTTCATCACGGTGAATGCTCACTAACTGACAGTCATCACGTTTTCAGGCCATTTCGAGTTTTATTTTGATGTGACACAAAGCAGTAATATCTAAGTGGGTGAGTTGTTTACTTATTTAATATATTGTCAATAATGCCATAATTTCAGGCCGATAGCTCGCACGAAAACAAGCGTTGGGACTTATCGTATGAACCAATCACATTGAATCATAACTGATCATATCCAATCATATCGTGATGGAGGAATTGCCAACTCTCACGTGCATTAGGTTACTACGTTGCATATAGACCAGTTTTTTTGCCGTGATCATCGATGCAACTGAATACACTGACAAATAAAGTATATTGTTAAAACTTAAACTTGAGATTTATACTGGGGCACAGCAGATTTATACTGTTGCACGTGCCCCAGTAAAAGGCCTCTAGCGACACCCCTGTAACGTCAACAGGCCACGTTAACTAGAAGAGAAGAGAGAAAAACAGACCACCAGTCACTGAAAATACATATGAAAATGAATAGGCTCAAAAATGCAAGTACAACCTCAATTCCAGAGAAGTTGAGACATTTTGTAAAATGCAATAAAATAAAGAATCTGTGATTTGTTAATTCCCTTTAACTTTGATTTAATTGACAAAAGTACAAAGAAAAGATTGCCAACATTTTCACGTTTCAATGTTTTTTCAGCACTGTAAACCCTTGCTGTAGAGAAATGGTCAAACTCTGACAGTAACATACCATTTTCTATAAAAACAGTAATATTATGTAGGAAACAATGCATTCTGTAGCCTGACTACGTCAGACTTTGTACTTCCGGTCAGTTTCAGTTCGCTTCTGTACTCAGTCTGATATAGCAAACCAGCTCCCAGATTACCTCCGGCTCCGCACCAGCCATCCAACCAACAAACTCAAAAAACAGAGCTCAAAGTCGACACTCAGAGGCTGTGTTCAAAATCACACCCTATACCCTCATTCACTATTCCCTACATGAGTTTACTTGACCGAGTGAATGAAAAGGAGTGAATTCAGACACTGAAGGACAGAGAGACAAGAACAGAAAAAAAGAGAAACAAGCAGAAACACAAGAACATCAACTGACTTTCAGCTTCAGTTTAAAACCCTTTTACACTGAGTGTGAAACCAGTTTAGTTTTATTGAAAATAATCAATTTCAGATCAGTGTCTTCAGCTGAGTCTTTGAACCTTGACTCTTACTATATTTTCTGCAGAAGCGGGAAACTACTTTCTATTACTAAAAGGGGAAAGAGCCCAACTAAAGCAAACACTGATCTCCAAGATGGTGGCATCATTGTAACCAATAAAACAAAAATTATATATATATAAAACTTCCTCCTCATTTTAAAACACCACCGCATGCCACTGATCTCCATATATGTTGAATATCATTGTTCAGTATTAAAAGCAAACTTTCTGATGCACTGGTCAGTTTCTTGTCTGATTTTCTCTCATATCTTACACAGCCGTTTGCATGCAAATAAGCAGAAGTAACTGCAGCTTTTTTGACACTTTGGACTCTTGAGCGCTTCAGTTTCGTGAAGGACTGCTTATCAGCATTTATTTAGCAGAAGCGCATTAAAACCGCAGCACATTTTCAGTTAAAGTGTCTCTACAGTTTCTAAAGTGTTTTCCCCTATCTCTTCTGCTATCAATTGATCGCTTGCTTCTATGTGTGCAAAAATATATATTTTGTTCATATAAAAGCTGAAATCCTCAGAAAAAGCATTCAGATTGGTATATTGAACTCATCTGTGTTTGCCTTAGCCTCTCACCAAGATACATTTCATATTTGAAGTCACAACATCTAACTACAGCTGTCTTAACAAAATGTTTCTTACACTCAAATAGCATTAAAATAGAACATTTACCAGGCTAGACCAGCCAATGTGAAGTCCTACTGTAAATGCACATCTCTGAATACTAACAGTTTCTATAGCAGCCAGAGCTTCTAACAGCAGCTGCATTGACTTTACCAATTAGCAATTACATTTAGAAACCCTGCCCCCAGAGTGCAATTTCAACTAAGGTGAAACCCCCTGGAAGGAACCAAACGACACACCTGAATCTGATTTTAACAGCTGAACACAATGGAAATACTCGATCAGGCCAAACATCTGTCGATCAACACATGCCAGAAAACTCATGTGGTTCAACAGTCAAGCCTGCAGAAACATGCTAAAATAGACGTGATGAGAGATAAATATAAGACTGAGAGAAAGGAGGAATAGAAACTGACATATTTATTTCTGTGACCTTGTGACTGTGGTCAGCTTTTTTTCTACTTCTCTGCTTCTCATTTCACGCTCAACAGGGTTTTTTTCCACCTCCATTGGTCAACATCTTTCTAGAACTGTTTAACAACCACACAACATTAATGTTTGTCACCTTTTAAAATACATTTTTAAGGTTTGAATATGTATTACTATTTTAAGTGTATCTCTCTGCAGATTTTTTTTTTCTTCAATGTAATAGTTGTATCCAAGTCATGTGTCATTTTATTTAATTTTTGTTATTTGTATTATTTATTTATATTTTTTTATATTATAATTGTTTTTATATATTTTTATTGCAGTGAATGGTCTAGTGGTGTCTGTTATTTTCTGTTAATTGTGTCTGCTTAATGAACAAGTGCACATAAATCAGAATTCAAAGATTTAAATGTAACCAGAAGAAAGATGATGATATTTTGTACTATAGAATGAAATGGAGAGGATGTCACTGGGAAGAATAATTTTATCTGTTGGCCAGTAAGTGTTGTGGGATGCAAAATACTTGACCATGCAAGATGTGTGGATTCATTTTTCAAGACTAAAGATGTAAAAATAATTAAATCAACGAGTAAAACAAGGCTAGAGCTGAATGAAAGCATTACATTTACATGTATTCATTTATCTGAAGCTTTTATCCAAAGAGGCTTATAATTGAGGAAAAATACAAAAGCATGTGTTGGGTGGGTGTTTATGTGTTTGTCCCAGATCACAATAATTTAGCAGAAGAATATATCTACGTGTTTATTTGGATGTAGTACAAAAAAACACAAAGCACAAAGCATTAAAATATGAAGAATTTGAAATATATTTGACATATCAACATTTTACTCTATTAAACAGCAGTTCTCAACTCTGGCCCTCGAGATTCACTTTAATTCAGATTTTAGCTCCAACCCTAATTAAACACACCAACAACCCTGCAAACAAGCCTGCACTGGCCCTTTATGGGCTGCCAGCGCAGGCAAGTCCTGCTGGAAAATGAAATCAGCATCTCCATAAAGCTTGTCAGCAGAAGGAAGCATAAAGTGCTCTAAAATTTCCTGGTAGATGGCTGTGTTGACTGTGGACTTCAGAAAACACAGTGTGCCAACACCAGCAGATGACATGGCAGCCCAAATCATCACTGACTGTGGAAACTTCACACTGGACTTCAAGCAACATGGATTCTGTGCCTCTCCACTCTTCCTCCAGACTCTGGGACCTTGATTTCCAAATGAAATGCAAAATTTACTTTCATCTGAAAAGAGGACTTTGGGCCACTGAGCAACAGTCCAGTTCTTTTTCTTCACAGCCCAGGTAAGATGCTTCTGACGTTGTCTCTGGTTCAGAAGTGGCTTGGTAGCCCTTTTCCTGAAGACGTCTGAGCGTGGTGACTCTTGATGCACTGACTCCAGCTTCAGTCCACTCCTTGTGAAGCTCTCCCAAGTGTTTGAATCAGCTTTGCTTGACTGTATTCTCAAGCTTGCGGTCATCCCTGTTGCTTGTGCACCTTTTCCTACCCAAATTCTTCCTTCCAGTCAACTTTGCATTTAATATGCTTTGATACAGCACTCTGTAAACAGCCACACCTTTCAGTAATGACCCTCTGTGACTTACCCTCTTTGTGGAGGGCATCAATGTTCATCTTCTGGATCATTGCCAAGTCAGCAGTCTTCTCCAATCTTGTGGTTTCAAAGAACAAGAGATACAGTAGTATGAAGTAGTAAATTAGCTTATTCTTTCTGTTTATAAATGAATAAAATAAAGCAAAAATGTTATTTTGGATGTAGTCAGACCAGCTTGTTGTCTCATTATATATAAACAGCTAATATCTGCTCAGTGTAGGGCACTGTTCTTTCTGCTTTACAACACCATATGCATTACTACAGAGAGAGAGAGACCTAACACAGGAGTCAAGGGTCAAGAGCCCAACTAAATCAAACACTACAGCGTTTGCATGCAAAAAAGCAGAAGTAACTGCAGCTTTTTTGACACTTTGGACTCCTGAGCGCTTCAGTTTCGTGAAGGACTGCTTATCAGCATTTATTTAGCAGAAGCGTGTTAAAACCGCAGCACATTTCCAGTTAGAGTGCCTCTACAGTTTCTAAAGTGTTTTTTTCCTCTTTTTCTTCTGATATCAGTTGATCACTTGCTTCTATGTTTGCACAAATAACATATATGTTGAGTTCATATAAAAACTGAAATCCTCAGAAAAAGAATTCAGATTGAAGTCATCTTTTGATGAAAATCTTTTCATGTGGTGATTCAGTGACCAATGTAGCTGTTGCCAGTGGTTGAGAGCAATGGTCTCAAACTCAATTCCTGGAAAGCCACAGCTCTGCAGAGTTTAGCTCCAACCAGCTCCAAATCACAGCTGCTTCGAAGTTTCTAGTGATCCTGAAGACCTTGATTAGCTGGATCAGGTGTGTTTGATTAGGGTTGGAGCTAAACTCTGCAGAGATGTGGCTTTCCAGGAATTGAGTTTGAGACCAATGGTTTAGAGCAGGGGTCAACAAACTTGATCCTGAAGGGCCGGTGTCCTGCAGAGTTTAGCTCCAACCCTAATCAAACACACCTTAAGCAGCTAATCAATCTCTTACTAGGTATACTTGAAATTTTCAGGGAGGTGTGTTGAGGCAAGTTGGAGCTAAACTCTGCAGGACACCGGCCCTCCAGGATCAAGTTTGGTGACCCCTGGTTTAGAGTGAGGTTTGTGTTAACTGATCTGAACCAAACACCACAATCCTGAATCTGATTTTAACAGCTGAACACAATGGATACTTGATCAGACCAAACATCTGTCAATCAATACATGACAGAAAACTCACATGGCTCTATGCAAATACATACTAAAATAGTCTTGATGAGAGATAAAGATCGTACTAATAGCGTGGAATAGAGTGGAATATAAACTGAAGAACACAGAAACTCACACATTTTTTATTGTCACCATGTGACTTTTATTGTGACAGGTTTTTTTTTACTCCAGTGGTTAAGATTTCCCTAGAACTGATTAACAGTATGTTTTCAACAGAACCATCCACAACCATGATGAGACTAATGTTTGTCACCTTTTAAAATATATTTTTAATGTTTGAATGTATATCCTTTTTTTCAAGTAGCCTAATATTGTTGTTCAAAACATAATTTTACTTTTTATTTATATTTAAATTTTTTACATGTATATTATACTTGTATTTCTAATTGGTATTGCAGTAAATGCCTAGTGGTGTCTGTAGTGTTTTCTGAATAAAAGTGTGTGCTAAATGAACAATTTTAAGTAAAACATAATCAAAAGACACAGATGTTGAAAATATATATATTATGTAATGAAATGAAGGGGAAGCCAATGGAAAGCATTGATTCTGATGGTCACAAGGACATTTGATCAGTCAACCAGAAACTTAAAGCAGGATTAATTTATTCTTGAAGGCTTCAATGATTAATTGCTTATATTCCTCTATTGTAAGGCAGTTTGGATAAAGGCCTTTGCTGAATGCATCAGGGTAAAAGTAAACAAATTCTAATCATCAATGAGTAATACAAGCCCAGAACTGAACGATTGCAAACCTAATTTTATTTTGTCCCAGATCACAATAATGAGACTGAAGAATACACACACACAAACACACGGTGCGTTCCAAACAGGATATATCGCTGTCCGAAGGGCACTTCGGAGTGAAAACAATCATGGCCGCCATATTGAAGTGTCATTCCAAACCAAAGTGCTCAAAATTAGCCACTTCAAAGGGCCCTTCGGAATGAAGGATTTCGAAGCGTACAACTGATGGACACTTCGGGCTCCCATGATCCTTTGCGCTGATTCTTTGCATTATGACGGAGCCTCCTTGTGGGCAGGGGATGATGGCGCAGAAGGGCACTTCAAGAAACGGTTGTTTGGTCCCCTACACCCTTCAACTCTTCGAAAGCGCTCACTCCGGAGGGTAAACCCTTTGAAGGGATTAGGGCATAGGGATGAGCCCTTCTGAATGGAACGCAGGGTCTCTCACGCACACGGCGGTGTAAACAAGATGCATGACACCAATAGTCCTCAGGAGAATAATTTCAATCAACAAATAGAAGATACACAACACAATCACACCCCATAACGTAACAAACACAGACAACTATCAGAACAGAGAGTATACTGTAAATACATGGGATTAACAAATTTTCTAAATGAAATGCAGGTGAATAACTAAGGAAACAAACTAAGGGATGATAAAGACTAAATTGAAAGGATAGAACATGAAACCAGGAAACAAACAAAAACACAATAAAACAAGACACGATCCTGACGCGCGCGCACACACACACACACACACACACACACACACACGCAACAATGCAACATACACAAAAAGTCCTGGATAGAAATTAATATCAGATTATTATTAAATAGTCATATTTCAGTAATATTCATAAACCCAACAATCCATTTTTTGAATTATGTCAACAGGATTGTTTCAGGGTCAGGTTTAATCATCACCATAATAATAATAATAATAATAATAATAATAATAAAAAGCTGGCAGCCATTAAACAGAATCAGAGTTTGATCAGGAGTTTGATCAGTGTCTCATGGCGACTCCTGCATACACCACCTCATCCTCCTCTTGAACTCTCTGAAAGAAACACAAACACACATTCACATTATACGTGTGTTTATCAAAAGCATTACTGGCCATGACATGAATATGATAGATCATCACACACAAACACAAACAGAAGCACAAATATCTACACTCAAACACAAACCTAAATCTGACTCGCTGCTGAAATAATACAGAGACAAAAGTACTGTAAATGATCTTACCGGTTTCTGTGCTTTTCTTTTGTAGAATGTTGGATCAGCGTAAGTGATCTCCTCTGAACGAGTATGAACTGTTTTGACAATAATGACATGTTAAAAGAACAAAATCAATTAAATGTTGAGGATTATTGTGGTGTTTTCTCAGGAATAGCTTTTCCACATTATTGTAATGTTAATAAAATTGTTTTAGTAGTATCAGCAGTAGCACTTGCCTTCTTTGTCTGTTTTTCTGTGTTTGCTGCAGATGCAGAAGATCCCGAATGCTACAATCAACAGAGATCCAGCAGCAGCAGCAGCAGCAGAGATCAGATAAACTGAGTTATCTGGATGTGAAGGAGACAGTCATTAGTGTGAGTGAATGTGTATATAAATACAAAATATTATGATAGACATACCTGCACATGTGTGACAGAGTTTGATGCTGTTGAGAAGATTAGTCTGGTTTCTGATGGGATTGTTGATCACACAGCTGTAGGTGTTTTTATCCTGATATTCCACCTCCAGAGGTAGAGAGATGTTGATGCTGAGATCAGTTACACTGATGCTGGACAATAAACTGTGTCCTCTGTACCAGGAGAGACTCACATTACTCACATTCACAGCTGAACACAACAATGAACAATTCTGCTCTGAAGATGAAGAACATTGTGAAGAGGTTCTGCTGATGGCAGGAACGGGCAGACGAGCTGAGAAGAGATATAAGAGAACAAATATCTAGTTGAGTCATGAAATTCGAAATGGCAAGGCTGATAGATCCTTTACATGCAATCTGCTAGCAATCATATCAATTAGTACACATCACAAGCTGACTGGCTCTGGTGATTCTGCAGATAAATAACCATTTGATGCATATTGTATAGCCTACTGTGTAGCATGTACAGTATTTGTCTGAAATTCCAGAATTGTCAGTGCATGCAAAGTTACAAAGTAAAGTAAAGTAAAAAGTAAAATAAAATAAAATAAAGGCCTCTCTTTCTCATCTAGCTTATAACATGATATAGTTTTTGTTAGTCACACATAGTGCAACTAGGTTCAGGTACACTTTTGGGACCATTAGCCAAAAGTGACTGTAACTGAAGAATCAACCACACATCAAACAGGTGAAGTAAAGCTCTTCTCACCATATACAGTAAGTCTGAATGTGTTGAGTGGGATATTGATGTTGTTCCTGCTGTATACTTCATAAAGTCCAGTGTGTTCAGTTCTGGTGTTTGTGATGCTCAAAGATCCAGTCTGATTCAGCTCCAGTCTGCCTCTGAATCTCCCACCAGACGTATTATGATACGTCCTTTCATTGTTCTCTATGTTGACTTTAGCTATGAGAATCTTTTCAAACTTCCACTTTAGATCACCTCTCTGTATTTGAGTTTTATCAGGGTTTAGAGTGACAGAATCTCCCTCCATCACGGACACTGACTTCACTTCATCAGCACCAAACACACCTGCAGAACAAACACAAACAGTTACACAGCAGAAGACTTGGAATTGTAGTTGTTTTGAAACAATCTATCAGCTTTTCACTCTGCACTGATTTCAATGTAGGCTTTCATAATTCAGGTATTTGAAACAAATTAAACCTTTCATTTGACATGAGGGGAAAAACTGAAAGTTCAGAACAGCAGCATGAACAGAAATTAATATATTAAGCTGATAAAAGTTTAAAATTTCATAAGCAAATGGATGATGGCAAAAATAAAGAATAGAGTGATGTATGGAAACAAATGATAGTATACACAGAACTGAAGCTTGATAATACAATAATGAAACTTACCAGACATGCTCCACAAGCAGAAGAAAATATACGTGTCAAACCTTTTCTTCAGCATTTCACTGAATAGTTCCAAATAAAAACAGTCCTTAATTGTCCTTAAAAAATAAATAAATAAAAAAGGCTACATGTAAAACTAACCAAACATAAATACAGTGAATGTTTCTTAAACTGAGAAGAACTGAAGAGAAGAGAGAGAGTTGTGGGTCTGTTAGCGGATTAGTGAAGCTCTACAGTCAATGTGAATAAACTCCTCTAGTAGGCGCCTCACTTAAGAGATCATATATGCCTTCTTAAACAAGACTGTTTGATCCATGACAAAAGAAGAGAAAGCAAACTCTTTTCTGAAGACATGATTTAAATATTCGCTTCACTGTAAAAATAAAATCGGCTGTAAAATAATGGTAAAATACTGGGAGCTGTGGTTGGCAGCATTGTACTGTTAATTTACAGCTCTTAATTTTTACAGTATGTTACCATTATTATACCATGTGGTAACCACATGAATTATCAATTGAATGCATCAAAGCAGCTTTACCTCGCCGATGTGTTACATTTGATGGCTTCAGTCGGCGGAAAATTAAAGAAAAACACTGTAGTTAAAATATTTAATATTCACAGATGCAAATTTAGTAGTTATGAAGTGATGTGCATTTCTTAGAACAAATTCAAGCAGGATAAATGTCAAGCCTTTGAGCCTGTGCTTATATTTACTCTAAGCTAGTATTACACCACATTTTAGATTTGAAACATAACGTGTGTGCAGTACTATTTATATAAAAATGAATCCTGTTATATTATTCTATGAAGAAATTATAGTTTACTTTGCATCGGAGCTTTAAAAGTGGTAGCCTATTTCAGTAGGCTAGGCTATACTATGCAAAATGTCAATATTATCACATTACTTAATATATGTCACAAGTACATTTTTAGTTTATATATTAAAATTCCTTTAACAAAACAGCATGCATTTTTGTCACGCACATGCATTGTAAGGCTATTGGTTACCTTACCTGTCCTTTATTTTGACAGAGAACTACTTGAGGAAAAGATATCTTTTCACTGATCAATAAATTGTTGCGTGTTTTATGAATTATTTCCTTTATTTTAGCAAAACTTAAGGAACTGTATAGTTTCGCTCCCGTTATTTAGGCCTAATTAAAACAAAAAAATAAATTAAACCTGGCCACAGTTTAGCTAAATCATTGAAACTGAAAAGAAGGGACGGATTAATAAAATGTCCTCACGTTTAAACTCAAGTTCTCTCGTTACAATCAACAAAATGCACACGCTGTAAAAGAGCTTCATTTATTGACAACTTCAATGATTTTAAAGGGGGCATTCTTTACTCACTTTCATACAATTGGAGTAAAAAAAAATAAAAAATTGCAGCCGCATTAAATGCAGGAGTGTGTCCTATTCGTTACAATATCAGTGCAAGATTTGCGAGTGCGATGCGCAAGAGATGTGCTCTGGGGTTACATCATTTAGCCTATTCTTATTATTCTTTGGATTCTTATTTTATAATTATTTGTACATTTAACTTAACCTGCTTTGTACCTTCATTATTTAATAACTGGATCAAATGAGTGAATTCAGCTTTGAGAAAGTATGAAATACATTTCTCATACAAATACATAAATGTATTTCATTTTGGAAACCAATTGCTTCAAACCATTCGCGTTTTAAAAAACTATAGTGTTTATATGGTGTTAGTACACTGACCTTACTTCATTTTAGTCCACTAAGAAGAAACATTTCTTAATATATAACAGCAAACACTTAAAGTGTAATAAAAAAAAACCAACCAAAACACAACTTTTACTCAAATCTTTGTAAACTGTCATTAACTAGTAATAGTACACATTTATGTACTAAAATGCTTAGTAAAGAGATCATCACTGTATCAGCAACTGCACAGTTACTGTCTTTAAATAAAGCACCAGAACATCAGTGTTTGTGTCTCATCATTGACTGAAGCACAGGCTCTACTCTCCAGCACAATTGTGACCCACAAAACTACATTAACAGATCTCTCTTCTGCAAAAACACATTAATACAGTTCAGTTTCATATTTACTCTCCTTATCAGTTCATGACTTTGCATAACTGTTTTCTATGAAAATTCACTAATATTTTAGTGAAATTAACTTGTTTTGTTTGGTAAATCAGACTGATATTTTTTAAAGTATATTGCTGTTTTTTCCTTGAATTAACTGTAATCTACTGGCAGCTCTGGTTGCCAGCATGTTACTGTTTTTCTACAGTGTGTTGTTATAAATTAATTACAGTCAGTGCTTAATTTGTAAATGAAACATTGCCGGATCCAAATCAGCAGTTAAAAGGCGCCGTGACCAACACTGACAATACAACTTCAGTTTTCCCGGAGCATTCAATGACGTCACAAAACAGTGATGGCACAACTATAAGAGCATCGTTCACAAGTTTCTGCATAGACCTAACTGTACAGTTTTGATGATTTAAGGAAATATATAGGCCTAGCCTAAGTTACATTAAAAATAACAAAATTTGTTTCCATAAAAATAATATACAAATTTAATCTATATACAAAAGGTATAAATATGCGAAATATATCTGACATAAAAAATTAACAGATATAAAACAGATGTGAGGCGCGGCGATCCGCAAACAAGTTCACGAAAAGGAAACAGAGAACCGAGATGACAGAACGCGCATCCTGTTTGTTTGCTTAATTATAAGAACATAAATGTTCTTTTTATTGCAAGTGTGCAAAAATAAAAGTAAACATTTACATTTACATTTAGGCTAGTCATTTAGCAGACGTTTTTATCCAAAGCGACTTACAAATGAGGATAATAGGAGCAATCAAAATCAACAAAAGAGCAACAACATGCAAGTGCTATAACAAGTCTCAGTTAGCTTAATGCAGTACACATAGCAAGGTTTTTTTAAATTATATAATAAATAAAAAGAAAACAGAATAGAAAAAGAATAGAGCAAGCTAGTGTTAGAGGCGTTTTTTTGCTTTTGCTAATTATATAATAAACAAAAAGTAAACAGATAAAAGAATAGAGCAAGTGTTAGAGGCCTTTTTTGCTTTTGTTAATTGTATAATAAATAAAAAGAAAAGAAATAGATATAATACAAAAAGAATAGAGAAGCTAGTGTTAGTTTTTATTATTTTTTTTAACACTTTACGGGTTGTCTTACTCTTATCTGTATGACCAAAAATAGAGTATTTAATATGTCAGCTGTTTGATCGCGCCGGTGCCTCACGCACACACACACACAAACACCACATATTGTAGCAATTCAAACTTGCCATCACAGTCTGTTCATTATCAAAATAAAACACAATCAGCCAAACATCAATTTAAAGAGTCCGTAGTATAACCGGTCTACAGCTGCTGTTATGCCAATCGCATTTTTTGCGCATGTGAAGAGGATGATCTTTCCGTCGATATGCGAATGCGCATGAAGCCTATAGTCTACATTATAAATAATAGTTTAACATTGAAATACATTGCGAATATGGAAACATTGGATTTGTGCCGAATGAGAGAGGTACGTGAGCCCACAGTACTTTCAGTTTCTCTTTAGTTTTTTCATTCTTGATCTTGTTCTGCATACCGTTACATTTAAATGATTTGTTTTGGAGTGAGGGGGACTATAGGCTATGATTATAGTGTTTATAATTTTTTATACATTATAATATTTCACTTTATTTGGTCTTATTTCTGGTATTATTACACTCTCTACAAATGTTCCCGTTGCTCACAAAACAAATTATTGTTGTGAGCAGCAGAACTTTTGGAGAGAGTGGGTTCAGCAGTAGCACCAATCAACGAGAGCGATTTTGAACTTAAGAAAGCTGATTGGTCAATAATATGTTGAGGACCAATACATAATCTACAAATCATGCTCAAAATACATCTGCATAATCCCGCAATCACTCTGTCTGGTATATGCACTCACTGTCACAATCTGCACTTGTTAATGCCGGATCTTTAAAAACAAATACCGGAACGCAAAAATACAAAATCTGACATTTTCCGGAACAAGATCCGGCAGGATCCGGCTCAAATTAAGCACTGATTACAGTATATTAATCTTAAATTACACTTCATGCTGTTTTTTCTTCATCTTACCCTTTAAACCCCACAGCAAAATCCTCAGTTTTAAATGAACACTTATACCCCCGGTTTCACAGACGAGGCTTAAAGTGGAAGTGAAGCAGTCAGTTAAGTTTACATTATTTAGTAAAGTGATTTCCACTTTGATTAAAAAATATATAACAAACATGATTAATGTAAACATTTTAAAGAAAAAAGTTTGTTTTGTTATAGCTTTTGGAGCAAGAGTGCCGCAATCTGGCAGTACCACAGCGTGTGACGTCACGGGGTTGCTTCGCTCCGATGGCCAGCATAGTAATATAAGCTTTTCTTTACATTTTGAACACACAAATGTTATTTTAACACACAAATAATTCGGTTTTCACCATAATTTGGATGCATATTCGACATCAAACTGTCTATATGCTAAGTTTTGATCGTGGAATCCCAAACATTGTTTTCATAATGCGAGGCGCAACTTGATGTAAACAAATAACACTTCATACAGAATCATTCATGTCTTATTTTATTGTTATTCAGACCATTCAGACATATGCATTACATTGACTGGTTCACCATTTGTGTGTATCATATTTTATGTTCACCTGCGAATACAATTAGCTTTCCTGCTTTTAACAGGAGTAGTGTGTAACTAATCACCTCTGAACGATCGGCCAGTGCTGCTTCCTCAAGTTTATCATTCTCACGTGTTTTAAGCCTTGTCAGTTTAAATATTAAAGCCATTCAAGCATGAGACAGCACAAAATAGATTTCACTGTGGTACTTACACGCTGTGATAGACATTTTCTGAAAGAGATGTAAATACGGTACTCGCGCGTTGTGATAGATCACTTCTGTTCGCGCCGGTGGCGCCGCGCACACACAAAAAACCACAGCTCGGCTCGGACAGCACGTGAGTACCAAATTGAGCTTTCTTTCACACCAGCATCAGCAAATGCACACAAAAGCAAATCAGAATGACAGTCTTGAGGAGTATTCACGTAAACGCGTATTGTTTCCAATCCACACTTTACCCCAAACCAGCATGTTCACGACTTCTGCAACCCCTACTGCTCGGTCCCATCGCCGTATCGACTCAAATGCATAGGCAATTGCACTTATTATGGACTCAACAGTGCTTTCATCTTCCTCCATTTCAAAACAAGCGTGTGTTCAAAATGTAAAGAAAAGCTTATATTACTATGCTGGCCATCGGAGAGGAGCAACCCCGTGACGTCACGCGCTGTGGTACTGCAAGAGGGCGGCGCCCTTGCTCCAAAAGCTATAACAATGTTTGTTATATATTTTTTATTCAAAGTGGAAATCACTTTACTAAATAATGTAAACTTAACTGACTGCTTCACTTCCACTTTAAGCCTATAGTCCTAGACTAAAATGTAAGTCTGAGCTGTTTCAACTGAAAAAAACTTGCATTGACTGATCATAAAATATATCGGTGCCTTTGTTTTGTCTCAAGATGCACACCAGTAAAGTTTTTTTTCTAAGCATATTTATAAAAATTTCTTAAATGTCCTAATTGAACTATGGCCTAATCCTGGCTTAGTCTAAGGCCTGTCTGTGAAACCGGACCTTAATGTGTCCACACTACAGAGTGTTAGAGTAACACTGAAGCAGTGAAGTTAATGAGATAATTCTGTGATTAATTAAGTGATGATTAGTGATGAACAGATGCTGTTAACAAGCAGAATAACTGAAGAAAAGAGAAACACAAGAACTACAACTTACTTCAGCCACAGCCTTAGATGAAATCAACTGAAATAAAGAAGATATTAAATCTCTCAAGATCTGGGCCCGTATTTATCAAGCCTCTAAGAATTACTCTCAAGAACACTGCTAAGAATTGACTTAAGTGGAAAAAAATTCTTGGCTCAAAGCTGCGATTAAAAGTTAGTTATCAATCGTCTCAGTCGTACTTTAAGCGAAGTGTAGGACTAAATCTTAAGTGTCAGTCTTAGAGATGATTCACGACACTTTGCTGTGCCACAAACGGGATTTTGGATGACGACATATGCATGGACCAATCACTGAATAGATTTCCTTAATATTCTCAGATAAATTTACATTGACTGGTTAAATTCCTAATAGGAGTTTACATTCAACACACATTTGACAATAAAGACTTTTCAAGAGAACACATTATGGCAAGGAAACGAAGCATCATCACAACTTAATTTAGGGTGCCGATAGTAAAGTGTATCGACTGTTGCTGATGCCTTTGACGACAGCGAGACGATTATTATTATTATTATCCGTCAAAAATAGACTTTAATCTTTAGTGATGCAGCGCGGAGAGCGGCTTCAGAAACTTTCCACGGCGCGGCTGATCAGCTCCGGTGGCTGTGGAGCTGTTACGCGCTGCAGTCGCGTGCAGTGTAAATAAGGGGTAAGAGATTTATTCATCATACAGTGTAGATCGCATAATACTCGCGCTAGACTGAAGTCAGTTATGATGTTCTTTGATATGTAAATGTTCTTTGCTCGTTTTGAATAACTGAGGAAATGTAACTTGTTTGATTAACTGCTCGTCGCCAAACATTTCAAAGACATTCCTCCTCTCCTGAAAGATTCACGCACGTCTCTGTCTCTTCAGCGCCATCACAAGCCCCTGCTGGCAACTCCTATCCACTTGAGAGACCTCTCCAGCTGTCTTAAATAACTGCGAGAGTAAGAGTGATTCTTAGCTTTAAGAAATTTGATAACGTGCTTTTATACTTAAGTTTGAATGTAGGAGTAAATTTCATGAATTCTCAGCACTTAAGACTAAAATGGCACTTTGAGAAGCTTGATACATACGGGCCCTGATTAAACAACTCCTAAAACAGCTATACCAGCTTCAGATTATTAACCATACTTTATTTCTGTCAGAGGTCTATAGAAGATCTTATTGAGAGTTATCAGAGGTGTAAAGTCCAGGGGTCATAAAGTAAAAGTCCTGTCATATGTTTATTCCAGCCATGAACTCAGCAGCTGATTTCACCAGAGGAGGAACAAGTCATTCTTTTCAAGTCACAAGCAAGTCTCAAATCAAATCCTCAGTCCTCAAAGAGTTAAAGTTAATGAGATAATTAAGTGACTAATTAAATGATGATTGTGCATTAGTGATGAACACCTGTTGTTATTGAGAATTACAGAGGATCAGATGTTGAGGTTTTATTGGTTAAAATGGTGCCACCATCATGGAGTTCAGTGTTTGCTTTAATTGGGCTCTTGACCCTTGACTCCTGTGTTAGATCTCTCTCTGTAGCAATGCATGTGTTGTTATAAAGCAGAGAAATAGTCATCAGGTGCTAGCCTAATTACAGCAGATATATTTTTTTTCTTCATTTATGTTTAGGTTTTGAATAATCAATCCTGTGGAACTACAGCATGCAAGTAAAGTGTTGAACTTATAGTTATAGTGATTTAATTTGAAATCTACTATATGTGTTGTATATAAATATTTTAACACTTGTGTTATTTAGACACACACAGACATCAAGAACCAGCATATGAATCTCAACAATGGTGAAAATGGCTACTTTATGTTATAATGCACAAATATTTGCTGTAAAACTATATTGCAATTGCTATTTTTTTTCTTTGTAATGTAGTTGGGTGCGTCTTGCATAAGCTGTCTAGGATCTCACTTGTTGATAAGGAGGACAATAACGTATGTGAACTGGGGGTGACTGGATTGCCGTCTACCGCTGACCAGATTGAGAGGATTCTGAGTTCGGAAGGGCCTTCCCAGATAGTGTTGTAGAATTTTCCTTGTTCAAAATAAATTGCCAGAGAGGTTTTGAAGCCAATAGACTTTATTGAACAGGCAACAAAGTTGAGTTACGGTTTGCAAAGGTAACTCCAGAATGTATGTTTAACACATGTATATATATGCCTGAAGCCGTTCCACAGTATTCCACATATGCTCCGTTGTATTTTGGGACAGCCATCTTTTACCATATATGTATCCTTGAAGGTGATAAATACAGTTTGTCATGCATGTATTCCTAGTTCCTAAACAAAGTATTTTCCATATATGGGTTTTTCAAACTTTAAATAGTTCACGGCTCACTGTAATCCTTAACCCACACCTGTTTCACACAGTCAGACCAATAATAGAGACTAATAATAGTAGAATAGTTTCTTTTTACAGGTAGACATAATTCTATGTATTATATTAATTCAAGATTAATAAAAATCTTCTACAATAGCAAAATAATGTCGGCCCAGATCCGGTCCACATCTGGCACATGAGGAATGATGATCTGGTCCACATCTGGCACATGTGGAATGATGATCTTGTCCACATCGGGCACATGAGGAATGATGATCTGGTCCACATCTGGCACATGTGGAATGATGATCTTGTCCACATCTGGCACATGAGGAATGATGATCTGGTCCACATCTGGCACATGAGGAATGATGATCTGGTCCACATTTGGCACATGAGGAATGATGATCTGGTTCACATCTGGCACATGAGGAATGATTATCTGGTCCACATTTGGCACATGTGGAATGATGATCTGGTCCACATCTGGCACATGTGGAATGATGATCTTGTCCACATCTGGCACATGAGGAATGATGATCTGGTCCACATCTGGCACAAGAGGAATGATGATCTGGTCCACATCTGGCACATGAGGAATGATGATCTGGTCCACATCTGGCACATGAGGAATGATGATCTGGTCCACATCTGGCACATGAGGAATGATGATCTGGTCCACATCTGGCACATGAGGAATGATGATCTGGTCCACATTTGGCACATGAGGAATGATGATCTGGTCCACATCTGGCACATGAGGAATGATGATCTGGTCCACATTTGGCACATGTGGAATGATGATCTGGTCCACATCTGGCACATGTGGAATGATGATCTTGTCCACATCTGGCACATGAGGAATGATGATCTGGTCCACATCTGGCACAAGAGGAATGATGATCTGGTCCACATCTGGCACATGAGGAATGATGATCTGGTCCACATCTGGCACATGAGGAATGATGATCTGGTCCACATCTGGCACATGAGGAATGATGATCTGGTCCACATCTGGCACATGAGGAATGATGATCTGGTCCACATGTGGCGTGGAATGATGGCACTTGTGTGGACCGCTCCTGTTTGCCAGATCTGGACCAAAAGCAGGCCATAGCAAAGCCACATGTCAGTCAAGAGCAAAGAAGTAAACCACACTGGACCTTATCTGAGCCACAAAATCTTCATAAATTATTTATAGAGTCCTCTCAGCTTGTCTAAGCTTGTTAACAAGATTCCTTCAATCACTGAAGGAAAGAAGAAAAAAAAGAGACAATCAGAAACTCAAGAACTACAACTGACTGCAGCCACAGCCTTAGATGAATTCAGCTGAAGATAAAAGACATTAAATCTCTGAAGATCTCGGCAGAGGATGATTAAACAAATCCACAAACAGCATCACCAGCTTCACTTATTACTAACCAGACTGACTTTATTTCCATTAGAGGTCTACAGAAGATCTTATTGAGAATTAACTAAGGTTTAGATGTTGATTTATTGTTTCATTTGAAGTAACCATGTTAGAGATCAGCGTCTGCTTTAGTTGGGCTCTTGACCCTTGACTTCTGTGTTAGTTCTTTTCTTTCTTATTTTTTTTTTGGCTGTTGTAACACCTGCTGTTGACAACCAGAACCACTGACAAAAAGAGAAACACAAGAACAACAACTAACTTTAATCACCGCCTTAGATGAAATCAACTGAAATAAAACACATTACATCTCAAGATCTAAACAACCCCACAAACAGCATCACCAGCTCCACTTATTAATAGCCAGACTGACTTTATTTCTGTCAGACATCTACAGAAGATCTTATTGAGAATTAACTAAGGTTTAGATGTTGATTTATTGTTTCATTTTGAAGTAACCATGTTAGAGATCAGCATCTGCTTTAGTTGGGCTCTTGACCCTTGACTTCTGTGTTAGTTTTTATTTTTCTTATTTTTCTCTGGCTGTTGTAAACAAGTGTACCTTGAACATATTTTGTTACAGCTCAAAAGCCCAGAGAAAATGATCAGTAGTCGGTTGTTATATATTAAAAATGACAACCATCTATTAGTGAACCGATCTCATTGGGAGTGAACATAGACTCATTGTGTGTCTAATCCCTGGTTAAATAGATGTTGTATTGATTATAGTAAAAGTGATTCTAAGAGCCAGTGGTTCTGTGACAGTCAGTTAATATAAAGGACTTTCCAAACAGTTTATCCACAAAAAAGTTTTAATCTATGGTAGTAACTAGACTCACAGAGACATCAAGAATCAGCTTGTGAACCTCAACAATGGTGACCATTAAAAAATAAAAATAAAATAATAATCATGTTGCAATGCATGCTGGGTACTAGCATAGTACAAAACTCATCGGTGGCTCCCAGCATGCATTGCTGCATGATGTTTTTTTTTTATGGTCACCATTGTTGAGGTTCACAAGCTGATTCTTGATGTCTGTGTGAGTCTAGTTGCTGCCATAGATTAAAACTTGTTTGTGGATAAACTGTTTGGAAAGTCCTTTATAATAACTGACTGTCACAGAACCACTGGCTCTTAGAATCACTTTCACTATAATCAATACAACACCCATTAAATCAGAGATTAGACACACAATGAGTCTGTGTTCACTCCCAATGAGATCAGTTCACTAATAGATGATTGACATTATAAACATATAACAACCAACTACTGATTATTTTCTCTGGGCTTTTAATCAGATCTTGAGATGTAATGTATTTTATTTCAGCTGATTTCAGTTAGTTGTTGTTCTTGTGTTTATCTTTCTGTCAGTGATTCTGGGTGTTAACAGCAGGTGTTCATCACTAATGATCAATCAGCACTTAATTACTTAGTGAACTCAACTGAAATAAGTTCAGAACACTCATAACTGTTAGTTTTAAAAACTTAAACAATTTAAGGCAATAAGTTTCCTCAAACGGTTTGAGTTGACCTAACTTGGGTTTTTAAGGCAATTGGTTTACTCAGAGCCCAGCTAATGGAAACACCACTCACTATTATGGTGACATCAAATGAAACAAACATTAGATTTAAACCTCTGTTAATTCTCAATAAGAACTTCTGTAGACCTCTAACAGAAATCAAGTCAGTCTGGTTTGTAATAAGTGAAGCTGGTGATGCTGTTTGTGGAGTTGTTTAATCCTGCTCTGCTGAGATCTTCAGAGATTTAATGTCTTTTATCTTCAGCTGAATTCATCTAAGGATGTGGCTGCAGTCAGTTGTAGTTCTTGAGTTTCTGTTTGTCTCTTTTTTTCTGTTCTCTTCTTTCCTTCAGTGATTTTGCTTGTTAACAAGCTTAGACAAGCTGAGACGGATAAATAAATAATATATGAATATTTTGTTCCTCAGATAAGGTCCAGTGTGGTTTATTTCTCTACTCTTGACTGACATGTGGCTTTGCTATGGCCTGCTTTTGGCCCAGACCTGGGAAACAGGAGCGGTCCACACAAGTGCCAGAACATCATTCCTCATGTTCCAGATGTGGCCCAGATCATCATTCCTCATGTGCCAGATGTGGACCAGATCATCATTCCTCATGTGCCAGATGTGGACAAGATCATCATTCCTCATGTGGACAAGATCATCATTCCTCATGTGCCAGATGTGGACCAGATCATCATTCCTCATGTGCCAGATGTGGACCAGATCATAATTCCTCATGTGCCAGATGTGGACCAGATCATCATTCCTCATGTGCCAGATGTGGACAAGATCATCATTCCTCATGTGCCCGATGTGGACAAGATCATCATTCCTCATGTGCCAGATGTGGACCAGATCATCATTCCTCGTGCCAGATGTGGACAAGATCATCATTCCTCATGTGCCAGATGTGGACCAGATCATCATTCCTCGTGCCAGATGTGGACCAGATCATCATTCCTCATGTGCCAGATGTGGACCAGATCATCATTCCTCGTGCCAGATGTGGACCAGATCATCATTCCTCATGTGCCAGATGTGGACCAGATCATCATTCCTCATGTGCCAGATGTGGACCAGATCATCATTCCTCATGTGCCAGATGTGGACCAGATCATCATTCCTCGTGCCAGATGTGGACAAGATCATCATTCCTCATGTGCCAGATGTGGACAAGATCATCATTCCTCATGTGCCCGATGTGGACAAGATCATCATTCCTCATGTGCCAGATGTGGACCAGATCATCATTCCACATGTGCCAGATGTGGACAAGATCATCATTCCTCATGTGCCAGATGTGGACAAGATCATCATTCCTCATGTGCCAGATGTGGACAAGATCATCATTCCTCATGTGCCCGATGTGGACAAGATCATCATTCCTCATGTGCCAGATGTGGACAAGATCATCATTCCTCATGTGCCCGATGTGGGCCGACATTATGTTGCTATCTGGGTTGTTACCCCCTTATTACCCAAACGTAACATATTGTTCCCTTATACCTACACGTACGTTCTTAATAGGTACACTATAATTACAGAAACATACACTGTAAATTCAGTATACTTACGTAGTTCTTAACGGGTTGTAATCTAAAGCGTTACCTTATTAATATTGTGAAAAGTGATAAACAAGCACAATTAAAGTGAAACATGTCTCTCTACAGGAAAGTTCACAGTTTAAATTAATTGAAAATTAATTTATAATATTTTAATTATAAAATGGTTCTAGTCAATCATGAACATCTCTACTGTCTTAAGTATCTGATTAATCAGTGTGTGATTGTGATGTCTGCAGGCTCTTCTGTTGAAGACTTCTGGATCTGATGTCATAAACCAGCACAGCAACAGCAGCCACGCCCACCAGAGCAGAGAGAGCCAATCGGATCACAGCTTCAGTAAATCCACAACAGTGGAGAGGTTCTGAGAACAGAAACAGAAGAAAAGTGATTCAGGATTCAGATTAAATACTATAAAGTACTGCTCACCGCTGAGATACCTGGGCATGGCTGACAGAGCTCAGTGCTGTTGAGAAGATTAGTCTGGTTGCTGATGGGATTGTTGAGCACACAGCTGTAGGAATCATCCACACACTCAATCTCCAGACGTAGAGAGAGACTAATGTTGAAATCAGACATTTTGATGCTGGACAATACACTTTTTCCTTTGTACCAGGAGAGAGTCACATGACTCACATTCACAGCTGAACACAACAATGAACATTTGGACACCGATGAACGTTCAGATGATGATGATGAAGAACTATTTGGAGAGTCACTGATGATGACAGGAACAGGCAGATGAGCTGAAAAATATTAAAATAGAGTAAGAGAAAAACTCAACAGCAGATGAGAGCTATGACATTTGTTGATATTTAAAATGTCATTAAAGTATAAATGAATTATTGTATTTAATTATAATGCTGATTTTATACATATCTTTCATAATATCCGTGTAGTGTACAGTAGTGATGGTGAAATGAAGCTTCATGAAGCTTTAAAGGGGTCATATAATGCTATATCCACTTTTACATGTTGATTGTACTGAGATGTGTGTTGGCAGTGCCTGTACACAACTATCCTATAATGATAAAAATCCATCCAGTGTTTTTTTTTTAAATCTCCTAATGTTTTCACCTGTCTCAAATCGAGCTGTTCGTCTTGTGACGTCACAAGATCAGAGGCCCCTCCCACGACTGTTGATTGACAGGAGCTTTTCAACACAGACCCGCCTTGGGCGAGCTGTCATCATAATCCACCATTGTTTATACCAGGGGTCACCAAGTTCGGTCCTGGAGGGCCGGTGTCCCTGCAGAGTTTCGCTCCAACCCTAATCAAACACACCTGAAGCAGCTAATCAAGGTCTTACTAGGTATAATTGAAACCAGTGTTGTATCTGAGTCCAGTGTCCGAGTCCAGTGTTGAGTCCTAGTAGTTAATCAATTGAGCAGAGGTGGGACTTTCAAAGAATTAAAGAGTTAAAGTTAATGAGATAATTAAGTGACTAATTACATGATGATTGTGCGTTAGTGATGAACACCTGCTGTTATTGAGAATCACAGAGGATCAGATGTTGATGTTTTATTGGTTAAAATGATGCAACCATCATGGAGAGCAGTGTTTGCTTTAGTTGGGCTCTTGACCCTTGACTACTTTGTCAGATCTCTTTCTGTAGCAATGCATGCAGTGTTGTGTAGCAGAGAAATCAGTGCTCTGCAGCTATTAGTTGTTTTATATGTTGAGTTAGTCGTGAGCTGACATCGTTACAATCAAATTGTTTTTTTATGTTCATTTATGTATGTTTAGGTTTTGTATAATCAACCCAGCATGCAAACAAAGTGTTGCTCTAAAAGTTAATGAATTAATTTTAAATCTATGTAAAGCACAAACATTTGAACTCTTGGGATATTTAGACACACAGACATCAAGAACCCACACATGAGTCTCAACAATGGTGACAATCAACAAAATTCTTCATGCTGCAATAGTAAACACCATAGTAAAAACTCCCATCATGCACTGCAGCATGAATACTTATTGTCACCATTGTTGAGGATCGTATGATAAGTGTTCATGTCTAAAAGCCTGAGCTGATACAGTTTCTTATTTATTTGCAATATTGAAGCATTACAGTGGATTCGTTTAATAGGACACTTTTTTTACTTTCACCGATCAGTAGTAGCTGAATGCCAGTCAATAAGCCAAAGAAAAACACCTACATGATGTTTATTCATTATGAGTTATAGGCAGAGTGTAAATTCATCTGCTACTTCTGGGGTTGGTTCAGCAATGCATAAAAGTTTGCTGTGAAACAATATTGCAATTGCTCAGAAACAAATTACTTTGAATTAGTAAAAGGGTCAAGAGCCCAACTAAAGCAAACACTGCTCTCCATGATGGTGGAATCATTTTAACAAATAAAACATCAACATCTGATCCTCTGTAATTCTCAATAACAGCAGGTGTTCATCACTAACGCACAATCATCATGTAATAAGTCACTTAATTATCTCATTAACTTTAACTCTTTAATTCTTTGAAAGTCCCACCTCTGCTCAATTGATTAATTACTAGGACTCGACACTGGACTCGGACACAACACTGCTTGAAACTTCCAGGCTGGTGTGTTGAGACAAGTTGGAGCTAAACTCTGCAGGACACCGGCCCTCCAGGATCAAGTTTGATGACCCCTGGTTTATACGCTGGAGCAGAATGGCGTCTAAGCGATCGTGGTGTTCTGTTCTTGAGTGTAATAACGAACACAGCAGTCGTTTTGATGTTCCTAAATCAGAACTGTTGAAGACGCAGTGGCTGAGTTTTGTTTTTAAAGGGAATAGTCCCCCAGATCAATCTCAATTCTTTCACGTTTGCGCGAATCATTTCTCACCAGACTGCTTTATAAACGAGGGTCAGTTTAAAGCTGGTTTTGCCAAGAAGCTGCTCCTGAAAAAGGATCGGTACCAACTATTCGTGTTCCTGCAGCACCTCCAGAAGAAGTGAGTGTAACGTTTTATTAACCTTTATATTTAACATTCAACAACGACAAACCTTGGTTCAGTACAAAACTCAAACAGCTTCGCCTGGCCAAAGAGGACGCCTACAGGAGTGGGGAAAAAGCCTTGTACAAACAGGCCAAATACACACTGAATAGGGAGATAAGAGTGGCAAAGAAGAACTACGCTGGAAAGCTAAAAAAACAGCTTTCAAGCAACGACCCTACATCAGTGTGGAAAGGCCTGAAAGCCATCACCAGCTACAAGACCCCTCCCCCCAGCACTGAGGCCAATCAACAACTGACTGAAGACCTGAACAGTTTTTACTGTAGGTTTCAAAAACAAAAGCCTGGTCTGACACCCCACACCCACTCTGACCATCCCACAACACAGCCATCAACACCCTCACCCTCCCCCTCCCCTACTGTTTCTCAGCCTGTAATCAAGATCTGTGAAGAAGATTTAAGCAAAGTCTTCAGGAGACAGAAGATAAGGAAAGCCAAAGGCCCAGACGGTGTCTCTCCAGCCTGCCTCAAAGCCTGTGCTGTTCAGCTATCATCCATCTTCACATTAATCTTCAATAGATCACTGGAGATGTGTGAAGTCCCCTCCTGCTTCAAACGCTCCACCATCATCCCTGTACCCAAGAAACCAAAAATCACAGGACTTAATGACTACAGACCTGTTGCTTTAACGTCTGTGGTGATGAAGTCATTTGAGAGGCTCGTGTTGGCTCACCTGAAGGACATTACTGGACCCTTGCTGGACCCCCTGCAGTTTGCTTACCGAGCAAACAGGTCTGTGGATGATACAGTCAACATGGGATTGCACTACATCCTCCAACATCTAGACAAACCAGGGACCTATGCAAGGATCCTGTTTGTGGACTTCAGCTCCGCTTTCAACACCATCATCCCGGACACCCTTCAGAATAAACTGACACAGCTCTCCGTCCCCACCTCCATCTGTCAGTGGATCACCAGCTTCCTGACAGACAGGCAGCAGCTAGTGAGGCTGGGAAAATTCTCATCCAACATCTGCACCATCAGCACTGGAGCTCCTCAGGGTTGTGTTCTCTCCCCACTGCTCTTCTCTCTCTACACCAACGACTGCACCTCTAAAGATCCCTCTGTCAAACTCCTGAAGTTTGCAGACGATACCACACTCATCGGCCTCATCCAGGACGGTGACGAGTCTGCTTACAGACAGGAGGTTAAGGAGCTGGCTGTCTGGTGCAGTCTAAACAACCTGGAGCTCAACATGCTTAAAACTGTGGAGATGATCGTGGACTTCAGGAGAAACCCCCCAGCTCTCCCCCCACTCACTATCATGAACAACTCTGTGAATGCAGTGGAGTCATTCAGGTTCCTGGGAACCACCATCTCTCAGGACCTGAAGTGGGACACTCACATCGACTCCATCGTGAAAAAGGCCCAGCAGAGAATGTACTTTCTTCGTCAACTGAAAAAGTTCAACCTGCCACAGGCGCATATGACACAGTTTTACTCTGCTGTTATTGAGTCGGTTCTGTGCTCTTCTATAACTGTATGGTTTGGGTCAGCCAGAAAATCAGATATAAGAAGACTGCAGCGGACTGTTAGGACAGCAGAAAGGATCATTGGTGTGCACCTGCCCAGCCTTCAGGATTTGTACTACTCCAGAGTGAAGAAACGGGCAGGTAACATCATCACAGACCCCTCTCACCCTGGACACGACCTGTTTGCGCTTCTCCCTTCAGGCAGACGCTACAGATCTCTGTGCACTAGAACATCTAGGCATAAAAACATTTTTTTCCCCCATGCCATCTCCAGCCTAAACCACTAACACAGGAATTATTACCTGTGTTCTGTAATTCTCTAACCCTAATTCTTGCCTGTAATTCCATCCCCCATCTCTAATTATTTACTCTCTCTAGAACTATGTAAATATGTATGCATAATTTTCTATACAGCTGTATATATATATAGTAAATAAGGCACAAATCTGTACATAAATCTTTCTGTTCCAGATTCAGACACATTCTTATTATTATTATTATTATTAAGGCTTATTTAAATGTTCTGTTCTCATGTCAGATATGTATGTTTATATGTATGTATGTATGTACCAAGAGCTTCTTAAAAACCACAACAAATTCCTTGTGTGTTTGCACACACTTGGCGAATAAAGCTGATTCTGATTCTGATATTAATCTTTGCTAATCGCTTGCATGTTTCACCATGAATGTGGCTAAAGTTTACACTAACTTTCATTACGTGAAATCAAGTGTACATTACGGCATGTTTTCTATGTACGACGTTCTCAATATAATTCGTAATCCCACGTTTGTAATGAACAAACAGAGCAGAGGGGCGGGGTGAGCAGAGCTCATGATCATTTAAAGGCACATGCATTGAAATGGCGTGCTGAACAGAGAGCTGTTTTTGACCAGGTAAAATTAGTGTTTTCTTACAATACTAACGAGAATTTTTAATTAAAGTATATTACAAACTTTTCATTTCAACCCTAAGAATCATATTAACTTGTACAAAAATGGCATTATATGACCCCTTTAAACTTGGTTCACAAAAGGGTTAATTTCTGGAGGCTTCATTTGCTCACAATACCACCTGGTGGCCAAAGAGTGTAAAACAAGCAGATTTATTACAGACAGAGGTGGATAGTCCAGGGGCCTGTACCATGAAGCCGGTTTAGCTGACTAGCCAGGTAAGTTTCAGTTTAGTTTGCACCAATCCTGGGTTTTAGGTACCATGAAAGTGGCTTGGCTTTTAGCAGCGTTCATTGCCATAGTAACTTACACTCCACGGCTAACCTGCTCCGGGGCAGGTTATGTTCTGGGTTAGAGATCTCAAACTGAAATTGGACCAATCAGATGGGAGCAAAGTGACACATGTCTGACACAAAAAAGTCACTCCCCCAGTTTCTCTTCCTACAAATTAAAGCTCACTATGAAGTACCTTAAAAATACATATATATACAACAAAATTGTCTGGCTTTAATGATAATTACAATTTACGTATGATTTATATTATTATTACTCCATTACACACAAGCACTTTTAGTTTAACAATTATTATAAAGCATTTATTTTAAATGAATGTTAATATATACAGATCATATGCAATATAAATAAGTGGTAGAATCAATAGATAACACTTTAAATGGCTACATGTGACCTTACATGTTTGAGTCTCTATTGCTATATATTATCAACTATATAAACTAACTTCACAAGTTTCACTTGTGACTTCACTGATAGAGCAAGATAATTTCCTTTATTTGTCCTCTTTCATGGACAAGTACTTCAGTGGAAATGTGTTTAAATCCATCATATTCTTTAATCTCTTAACCTTTAACAAAAGAGTTTTGAATCTCGCTGGCTCTCTTGTGAGAAGTGAATCACACTTGCTCTCATTTCACTGCTGGTTATACAGTCTCTGTATAGTCGTGTATGTGACAAATAAAACTTGAAACTCAGTGTTGTGATTGGCTGTTCACCGCTGATGTCACACATTCATGTGCACGCGCTTCATTAACTCAGGATCAAGTCTGAGTTGACAGAGAAAGTTGATGATCAGCTTCATGGTACCAACAAAGCCAGATTGGCGTGGTTTGGTTTTGTCAACTCAAAACTTATCCTATAACTCTGAATTTGTTCATCTACCATCATGGTACAGGCCCCAGGGGTCAGAAAGTAAAAGTCCTGTCATATGTTTATTCCAGCCATGAACTCATTAGCTGATTTCACCAGAGGAGGAACAAGTCATTCCTTTCAAGTCACAAGCAAGTCTCAAGTCAAATCCTCAGTCCTCAAAGAGTTAAAGTTAATGAGATAATTAAGTGACTAAATAAATGATGATTGAGCATTAGTGATGAACACCTGCTGTTATTGAGAATTACAGAGGATCAGATGTTGATGTTTTATTGCTTAAAATTATGCCACCATCATGGAGATCAGCGTTTGCCATTGTCCGGTGAGGTCTGGTTGGGGAGTTATCTGACGGTCCGGCTCTGAGGTCTCATATTGCATAATCTTGTTAACTGCTTATCTACTGAACTGCAACTTTATTTTCAGTGCCAATTTCACTGGTTAAGGTTAGGGTCAGGTGTGGGATAGGTTTAGGGATTAGCCTTTTTGTAGCCTAGTGTAGAAAATTAAATTAACACTGTGATTGACACAACCAATAAAATCTTTAGAATCAGCTGTGCGGCAGAGTTTGCGCTGAAGTTCATTGGGAGAAAACAATTGTGCATGCGTGTCATGTGCCTGTCTGTCAACGGGAGGAAGCCACGCCCTATTTTGGAGCTTCCACCCCATTTTGGAGTTCCCACCCCCATTTGGAGATCTCCAGGCTGCAGTTATACCCTTCTCTGAAAAGCTGAAAGCTTTATGAAGCTTCATTTCACCATCACTAGTGTACAGTCACAAGATCTTATATCATTTTATAATATTCTCAGTAATTATAACATTCATAGATGCACTATAGAAATTTTACTACATTTTACATTATTGTATTTTTCACAATTTACTATAGTATCTTTAATGCTGAGATCCTGAAATAAATTACTGTTAACGATCCCAAGAGCGCAATTTAAATCTAAGGGTGACGTTGCTTTTGCTGTTACTGGCCCAAGATAATGAAACAGCCTTCACAGTAAAATCCCCAGTGTTAAATCAACACTGCTCAGAGTGTATTTGATCCCATTCCAAATAGTGTTAAAGTAACACTGAAGCAGAGTTAAAGTTAATGAGATAATTAAGTGATTAATTAAGTGCTGATTGAGCATTAGTGATGAACACCTGCTGTTAACAAGCAGAATCACTGAAGAAAAGAAAAACACAAGAACTACAACTGACTGCAGCTACAGCCTTGGATTGAATTCAGCTGAAGATAAAAGGAGGATGAAACAACTCCACAAACAGCATCACCAGCTTCACTTATTACTAACCAGACTCACTTCATTTCAGTCAGACATCTGCAGAAGATCTTATTGAGAATTAACAGAGGTTCAGATGTTGATGTTTTATTGGTCAGAAATGATGCCACCATCATGGAGGTTGGTGTTTGCTGTAGTTGAGCTCTTGACCCTTGTAGAATATCTAAATAATTTGCTTCTAAGCAATTGCAATAGTGTGTCACTGCAAACACTTGAACATTGCTGAAACAGAAGCTTGATGTGGCTGATTATACTTTTTGTTTATAAAGCATTTGACTAAGCAATGCAAAGTGGTTTCTCTCTGGTTATTGATTGAAATTCTCTTCTCTGTTCTCCTTCTCCTTCATCAATTCTTGCTGATGTTAAAGCTGATGACTTTACAACCTTCTTCACAAATAAAACAAAAACCATCAGTGACCAATTCCTCACAACACAAACTAATAATAACTAATAACTACAGGAACACAACTAATGTTTTCCTGTAGCTCAGTGGTAGAGCATTGCGTTAGCAGCGCAAAAGGTCATGGGTTCAATTCCCAGGGAACACACATACTGATAAAAAATGTATAGCATGAATGCACTGTAAGTCGCTTTGGATAAAAGCGTCTGCTAAATGCATAAATGTAAATAACTTCATAACGACAAATACACAATCTCTCACCTCCTTTTCTCCTCTCTCGGAGACAGAGGTTTCCAAACTCATCCTTTCCAATCATCCCACTACTTGTCCGCTAGATCCTATCCCCACTCACCTCCTTCAAGCCATTTCTTCTTCGGTCATACCTGCGCTTACTCACATTATCAACACCTCGCTTCACACTGGTACATTTCCCACAGCATTTAAGCAGGCTCGGGTAAGCCCACTGCTTAAAAAAACCTGCTCTAAATCCAGCACTTTTAGAAAACTACAGACCAGTATCCCTTCTTCCATTCATTGCAAAGACACTTGAGCGAGTTGTGTTCAACCAACTCTCTCTGTTTCTTGCACAGAACAACATTCTGGACAACAACCAATCTGGCTTCAGAAGTGGCCACTCAACTGAGACTGCCCTACTCTCGGTTACAGAGGCCCTGAGACTGGCAAGAGCAGCTTCCAAATCCTCTGTACTCATCTTGCTGGATCAGTCTGCTGCCTTTGACACAGTTAACCACCAGGGGTCCATTCTTCGTACGTCACTAACTCAGTTAGCTGGATTTGATTGTTGATGATTTCGCTTGATCTTGGATCATTTGGTTCTTCGAAGCTCATCCTGGACTTGCTGTCATAGCAACAGGTCCGTAAACTTAAACCTGCTCGGGAGCAGCTTATTTCATGTAAACAGGATTAGATTGCATCTTTTTAAGCAGAGTTGATACTTAATATCTGCCCCAGCAAACGCTAATTTATTACAAGAGTACCCTACTGGTCCAGGGACAATAATTTAAAATAATAATCATTTAAAAATGAATTTGAAAATAAGATAACAATGTTGTGTAGTCTATAACACTATAGACACAGCCAGTTTTACCCATTGAAAGATTTATTATTGATGAAATAATTACTTTATAATTGTATTGGAGTCTTACACACACATGCTATACAGTTAATCTGAGCCGTGCATTAATCTGAGTGATGACAGATATTATGGGAGGGGCTTGATGGAGCAGATGCAGATAACTCTAAACTTTAATTAATGCTGTCACGTAACAAATCTGTTTCAAATATAAAATTAAATGAATTGCTAATTACAACATTGAAATAAAAATGTAAAGCCTGTACAAATACTAGAAGTCATAAATATAAATAATTGGGAATCATGTAAAAAAAATTACAAATAAACTAAAAACAGTGCAAATTTCATTTATCTATTTACATCTCATTTATCTATTTATATCTATACATTTAGTTTTGTTCACTTGGCTGTTTCCTTATAAAGGTCCAGAAATTTGTCAACTCTTTCGTCAGGTGTCTTTTTTAATGATATGATGTCATTACGTTGATGTCATGTCGTCAGCCAATCACTGCATTGCTGGTCGTGGTTTCGAGTATCGATACATCTACCCTTTTTGGGGGACACGAGAATGCAGTAATCTTAGACAACTTAATCCGGATATTTTAATTTAATAAGCAAATTCGTTTGAAGAACCAAATTAGCCAGAGATCAGTTATCACGATCTGGCATCTTTCAAATCATCTCAGATGTATTAAGCGAGGTACGAAGAACGGACCCAAGATCCTCATGTCCATCCTCAGAAAGATGGGCATCTCAGGAACCGCCCTCCTGTGGTTCGAGTCTTACTTCTCAGATAGGTCCTTCAGGGTGTCTTGGAGGGGTGAGGTTTCAAAGTCACAACTTCTTGCTACTGGAGTTCCTCAAGGCTCAGTGCTTGGACCACTTCTCTTCTCCATCTACATGTTGTCATTAGTATCGGTTATTCAAAAGCAGTGTTGGGGAAAGTTACTTTTAAAAGTAATGCATTACAATATTGCGTTACTCCCTAAAAAAGTAACTAATTACGTTACTTAGTTACTTTTTTAGGAAAGTAATGCGTTGCGTTACTTTTGCGTTACTTTTTAAATATGAGCAGGGCTTGATTGTTTTTAATACAAGAAGTTGTAATTATAGCAAACGTAAAAGCCCTTTCACACCAAAAAGTGTAATGAATAAACCTCAGGCTGAAGGAAAAGTAAATTCACGTGTGAAGAGTAGAACGCAGGAGAAGAAGTTCAACACTCTTCAGCAATAAAAAAAACAATGAAGCACAATTGTTAGTTTATCTAAAGTCTTTTTTTCTTATCAGTATGATTGAACTGGATCATCAAAGGTCAGCAGCAAAGACATTGGTTAATAAAATGGGATTAGATACATTTGTGTTGTTTAACATATTTAATTATTGCAGGTTTGTGTCATATTCTGTGTTTGCATTTCACCGTTTTAATTCATTTTGATGAATACTAAATCAGTTTTTTGCGAGTGGGATGAATTAAAGCACATTCACATTTAGTCTAGAACTACAGTAACATGTTCACACCAAGGTTATTATAGTTTTGAATTTTTAAATTCGTTTTATTTTAATATCATTTTCAAATTTGCTATAAAATTCAGTTTAGTTTTTATTAGTTTCATTAATATTTTTGTTAGTTTTAGTTTAGTTTTTATTTTGTGAACATTTTTATTCAGTTTTTATATAGTTTAGTTTGTTTTAATTTAAGTTTAGCAGAATAAACAGATCACTTCCAGAGCGAAGGCCAAAGAAAGACGAGGCATAATTTAACTTAGTGAGGAGAACGTTTAGCGACACAAAATTAACGCATGCTGAAACGCATAAATCTACACAAGTTGAGATAATGTAATCTAATGGTGTGTTGAGATATTAATATGAAAATAAATGTAGCCTAATTTCGTTATATTAGATTTCTTTTTTCTTATTTAACCATAATCATGGTATTGTCGTGTCTTGCTCACTTTTCCATGAACAGCCGCGCATAAATCATCTAATGAATGATGACTAATGAAATTCAATAATAATGACAATCGCAGTAAAGGCTCATATTTGAATATGTTATTTTCTTTATTTATGAAGAATTATAAGCATGTGTATGATGTGATTTAGCCTATGCATATTTGTTCTAAAGTTTGGCAGAGTGATCACGAGATGCTCGGCCAAGTTTTGTATTGTTTACAGAAAGGCACATTCTCATCTTTTTTTTCTGTTAATTATGACGGTGCTCTGCGTGTCTGTTTTTCGTCAAAGCACCAACTTAGAATGCCTAATGTTGGTTTGATTGCTTGTGTTACACGAGAAAATGAATAAGTTTGCCTACCTGATGTTGTAGATTAATGCGTGTGCGGTTCGGCTCGCGACTCGCGGTCTTTATGTCAAACGGTTCTGGTCTGGTACAGAATTAAATTAGTGCTGCTGTGGGATAACGGGTCGGGTGTTCTGTAAAATACTGCTGGTGCACGTTTTTTAAACAGGACCCGTACAGGACTCTGCTTTAAACTGCTTTGCGTCTCTCCGTCAGATAACCCCATGTGTGTGATGCGCCATTTACAGGTGTTTCCCTAAACTGTCACACAACTCAAATATTTTTCCGCCAAGGGGTGAGAACGTAATGATTATGAAAACGATTGTTAATTTTTGTTAATTATTATTTTATTTCAGTTAGTTTTTCAATAACTATCAGTCAATAAATGGGAAAAAAAGTAACTTGCGTTACTTTTTTGAAAAAGTAACTCAGATATTTTCTTGTAAATTAAAAAGTAATGCGTTACTTTACTAGTTACTTGAAAAAAGTAATATTATTACGTAACTCGTGTTACTTGTAATGCGTTACCCCCAACACTGTTCAGAAGCATGGCTTTTCCTACCACTGCTATGCTGATGACACTCAACTCTACTTCTCATTCCAACCAGATGATCCGATGGTAACTGCTCACATTGCAGCCTGTCTGAGTGACATTTCTAGCTGGATGATGGACCATCACCTTCAGCTCAATCTTGCTAAGACAGAACTGCTCGTGTTCTCAGCCAACCCATCACTTCATCACAACTTCTCCATACAGCTGGGTTCATCAACCATAACTCCTTCCAGGACAGGCAGGAACCTTGGAGTTGTGATCGATGATCAGTTAAGCTTCACAGACCATATTGCTACAACGGCCCGGTCCTGCAGATTTGCCTTATACAACATTAGGAAGATTAGGCCCTTCCTGCAAGAGCAAGCTGCACAACTCCTTGTCCAAGCTCTTGTTCTCTCCAGACTGGACTATTGTAATGCTCTCTTGGCGGGCCTTCCCGCATGTACTATCAAGCCTCTGCAACTGATCCAGAATGCAGCAGCCAGAGTGGTCTTTAATGAGCCGAAAAAAGCTCACGTTACCCCTCTTTTCATCAGGTTACACTTTTAAGGTTAAAATTTTTTAAGGATTTATAATCATTCATTATAACTGTTGGCTGCAACATTTTATTCTCATACTGTAATATCAGAGGATTACTTTTGCAAACTCTAAATAGTATAATAAAAAAAAACATTAAACCTGGCCAGTTCACAATGATTGTCTCATCACATAGAACCATCTGCTATGTGCTCAGTGCAAAACACTGATCTCTCTGCTTTACAACAACATATACAGTACACTGTTGCAAAGAAAAATCTAACACAGCCAGTCAAGGGTAAACACTGATCTCCATAATGAAGGCATTGTTTTTAACCAATAAAGCATCAACATTTATACCTCTGATAATTAACAATAAGAGCTTCTGTAGTCATCTTACAGAAATAAAGTAAAAAATGAGTGAAGCTGGTGATGATGTTTGTGGAGTTGTTTAATCTTCCTCTTCTGAGATCTTCAGAGATTTAATGTCTTCTTTATTTCAGTTGATTTTATCTAAGGCTGTGGCTGAAGTCAGTTGTAGTTCTTGTGTTTTTCTTTTCTTCGGTGATTCTGCTTGTTAACAGCAGCTGTTCATCACTAATGCTCAATCGGCACTTAATTAATCACAGAATGATCTCATTAACTTCAGCACTGATTCAGTGTTACTCTAACAATCTGTAGTGTGCACACATTATAAGTGTTCATTTAAAATGGAGGATTTCGTTGTGGGGTTTAAAGGGTTAAAGATGTAAGATTTTTAAAAAAAAAACAGCATGAAATGTAATTTAACAGTAATAAACTGTAATTAATTTACGGCAACAAACTGTAGAAACCGTGCTGCCAGCAGATTACCGTTAATTCAAGGAAAAAACAGCAATTTACTGTAAAACGTAACAGTCAGATTAACCAAACTAAAAAAGTAATTTTTACTGAAATATTAGTGAAGGTCCACAGAAAACAGTTATGCAAAGTCATGAATTGATAAGGAGAGTAAATGAAACTGAACTGTGTTAATGTGTTTTTGTACAAGAGAGATCTGTTAGTTTAATGTTGAGCAAGATGGCGCCGACGCATGTGCTGGCTGCCCGTTGTTCCTTTATTGGATTCAGTGTTATTATCCTGTGTCTGGGTTTCATGTCTTCCTCTGCTGGGACACGATTAATTTATGATCTGCAAACTTTGTTGGATCTTCAAATTTTTGTTGCTATGAATTATGAAGATCGGAGCTTTAAGGGGGATGGATGTTCTTTGTGTTCGCCGTTCATACAGGCACAGCTTTGGTGTCCGCTGGATCAACTAAAGAGAAAGAAGAAACGCCATAGTACTGGGAGACGAGGTACATGTGCAGGTGTCCGCGTTCGAGCGGGAAAGGAATTTCATCTCATGAGGACTCAACAGTCTTCTTTGGTCGAAAACCTTGAGTTAAAATATCCGATCTTTTGTCGAGTGTCTATGCGGAGGCCTGATTCTGCAAGATCGAGGCCATGGATGAGTGGAGTGAATCAAAGCCACTTGCGTTCGGTGTGTCTACAAACATTGGGAGGATCTGATGTGAATATGTCAAGTACTTTATCATCGGCTCTGGTAAACGCGAGATCAGTTGTAAACAAGACATTCATTTTACATGATTTTCTTTTATTTCATAACCAGGACATTTTGTTTATCACGGAAACTTGGTTGACTGCTGGAGATCTAAGCCCTATTTCAGAAATTGTATCATCAGACTATTGTTATTTTAGCTCGCCAAGGACTCTTGGTCGTGGTGGAGGCACTGCGGTTGTTTTTAAAAAACACCTTACTTGCAGATGGTTTTCTTGTGGATCTTTTCAGAGTTTTGAAGTATTATCATTTGAATTGGTCTTATCTAAACCGATTTTATGTGTTGATTTATAGACCTCCCAAACATAATTCTTTATTTATTTTTGAATTTTCTGAGCTGTTATCTGGGATCGTTCTGTTATTTGATGATATTTTGGTCATTGGTGATTTTAATGTTCATGTTTGTTGTGAGACAAATTCTCAAGAAAAGGAATATTTAAAGCTTATTGAATCTACGCATCACCATGGTCATATGCTGGACTTGATTTTAGGCACTGGTACATTTGTTAATAATGTTATGGTCACTGATAATTATTTCTCTGATCATAAACCTGTTATGTTTGATATGAATTTGTCATGTACTCCAGTCAAGCCACAATTCCAGACATATTGTTCTCGTAGTATTACATCGTCTACAGTTATAAGATTTGCTGAAGCTTTTAGATCCTCAATTGATATTTTTGATTGTCAGCCTCCTTCTGTTGATACAAATGAACTGTTTTTACTGTTTGACACTGTTTGTTCAGATATACTGGACCATATTGCTCCCTGTAAAGTTCAGAATCGGAAAGTCAAAACTCTTCCATAGGTAAATGACATGATACGGTCATTAAGATGAGAATGTAGACGTGCAGAAAGGAAATGGAAGAAAGATAAGTTGCAGATTTCCCATATTATGCTGAGGGATTCTTTGACTAAACTTCAGGAAGCAGCAAAAATGGCTAGAGCAAATTATTTTTCTTAAATTATTGTAAAGTATTCTCATCAGCCTCGTGTGTTTTTTAATACTATTAACACTATTTTAGAGCCTTCAGCCTCGGTTTGTCTTGAGTCTTCAGTTGCAAATTGTGAGAGATTTAAAAAAAAAATATTGATAAAATCAATGGTATTCGCTATGCAATTGTACCTACGAAGTTAGATCTTGGAGTTGTTGCTGCTCCCTTAGGCTCCTTTACAGCCTTTAAGATGTTGTCACTTTTGGAAATCACTGAGATCATGGGTATGTTAAAGGTCACTTCATCTACAAATGATGTCATCCCAACAAGTCTTTTTATAGAAGTTTTTGATAGTATTGGTCCTTACATTTTATTAATCATAAATAAGAGTTTGGCCGAGGGTTGTGTGCCATCGAGTTTGAAACATGCAGTAGTGGAACCTTTGTTGAAGAAACCCGGCCTAAATCCTTCTGTACTTCAAAATTTTCGTCCAATCTCTAAACTTCCTTTTATTGCAAAAATCCTAGAAAAGGTTGTGTTTTGTCAGCTCTCTTCTTTTTTAGCAGAGGTTGACATAATGGATAAGTTTCAGTCAGGGTTCAGAACTGGTCATAGTACTGAATCTGCCCTTATTAGGGTATTATATTATATTTTATTGGAAGTCGACAGTGGAAATTGTGTCGGTCTTGTCTTGTTAGACCTTAGCGCGGCCTTTGACACATTGGATCATTCCATTTTGCTAGAGCGCCTTGAGCGGTGTGTTGGGGTAAATGGGGTGGCTTTACGTTGGTTCCATTCTTACTTGGAGGGTAGAACTTTTACTGTAAAGATTGGGAATAATAGTTCTTCTGCTGCTCTTGTAAGTTATGGGGTACCTCAAGGCTCCATTTGAGGGCTTTTTGCTTTTTCCTCTATACATGATTCCATTGGGATCTATATTTAACAAATTTGGCATTTCGTATCATAGTTGCGCTGATGACACGCAGCTGTACCTGCCTTTTAAAGCAGGAGACAATGCAGCTGAAAACTATTTTTTGAATTGCCTTGAGGAGGTGAAATGTCGGATGAACTTGAATTTTTTAATGTTAAATGATAAAAAGACTGAAATTGTGCTTTTTGGGAAAAAAGCACCTCATTTACTTTAAAACTGAGTCTGGGGCAGTTTTCATCCTGTGTGAAAAGTCACGCCACTAATTTAGGCATAATTTTTGACTCTGAGCTCAAATTTGATCATCAAATAAACACAGTAGTAAAAAATTGTTTCTTTCAATTGAGGAGGATTGCAAAATTGAAGACAGTTCTATCAAAGACTGATCTTGAAAAAGTTATTCATGCTTTTATAACTTCACATTTGGACTATTGTAATGCGTTATATGCAGGGGTTTGTTAGTCGTCCCTGTCGAGGTTACAATTGGTTCAAAATGCTGCAGCCAGATTGCTGACAAATACTAAGAAAAGAGACCATATAACACCAATCCTGGCCTCTTTGCACTGGCTACCAGTTAAACAACGAATTGTTTATAAAATTGTATTATTTGTCTTTAAAGCCCCAGAGTATATCAAGGATCTTTTAGTTGTTCAATCCTCCTCAAGATCGCTAAGATCTAACTCGCAGATTATGCTCAAGGTTCCACGTACATGTCTTAAGTGTAGAGGTGATCGAGCATTTTCAGTTGTGGCCCCTAGACTATGGAATGATCTTCCTTTCTCTGTGTGCTCTTTGACCTCTCTGCAGATGTTCAAATCACGTCTTAAGACGTATTTGTACTCACAGGCTTTTTGATGTGTAGTTTTATAGGTATTTCCTTGTATTTTAATTAATTGTTATCATTGTTTTGATCTGCTTGTACAGCACTTTGGTATACCTTTATGGTTTAAAGGTGCTTTATAAATAAATGATTGATTGACTGATTGATTCAATCAATCCTCTATGTCGCGTCCTGTTCGCCTCATCTGGAACATCTATCCATTATTTGCCGCCCATTCTATTTACCCCGTGAGTTCTCCACGGTCATCGTTACTGCTGCTTACATTCCACCACAGGCAGACACCGGCTTGGCTTTGTCTAAACTTCACGATGTGCTCAGCGGCTACATTAACAAACATCCTGACGCTGTCTTTATCATAGCGGGGGATTTTAACAAAGCCAACCTCAGGCAGGTTATGCCGAACTTTCACCAACATGTATCCTGTTCAACTAGAGGACCGAATACACTGGATCATTGCTACTCTCAGTTTAAGAATGCCTACAAAGCCCGCTCACTACCGGCTTTTGGCAAATCGGACCATGCCGCCATTTTCCTCACACCGGAATATAAACAAAGGCTCGCTCAGGAACCGCCGGTGAAGAGGGAAGGCTCTTTTGTCTGGGAATATGAGCAAGTATAAAGCATTGTGTTATTCAGATTCATATACAGTGAGAGAATTGAGTCTCATTTTCAGCTCAACGACCCTCGACGCATGTGGCAGGGACTAAGGACCATCTGTGCCTTTGGAAACAAATCCTCCGCAGAGGTGAGAGCAGATCCGTCGCTGGCCGACGAATTAAACACCTTCTACGGCCGCTTTGAATGCAATGGCGGCAGCGCGGCTCTGCCGAGCAGCGCGTCAGGAAGCAGCAGGCAGAGAAGCGAGAATCATGTGATCACCATGACGGAGGACGAGGTTTGCAGGGCCCTAAAGAGAGTGAATGTAAGGAAAGCTGCCGGACCTGACGGGATTATTGGCTGGGTTCTGCGGTCCTGTGCTGATCAACTTGCTGGTTTGTACACTTCTATGTTTAATGAGTCCCTTGCTACCTCTGTGGTTCCCACCTCCTTTAAAAAATCCATCATCATCCCTGTGCCTAAGAACAATAAACTCTCTTGCCTGAATGACTATAGTCCAGTGGCCCTCACATCAATAGTCATGAAGGTTTTTGAGAGACTTGTTAAGAGCCACATTAGCTCCTCCATCCCTGTTACTTTGGACCCTCTTCAGTTTGCCTATCGTCCCAATAGATCCACTGATGATGCCATCTCTGAAATACTCCACTCCTCCCTTACACACATTGACAGCAGCAATGGGAACTTTGCAAGGCTGCTATTTATAGACAATAGGGCCTTTCACACAGTAATACCAGTAAATTGCCATAAAATTACCATGAACGACTTTATCAGTAAATTCAAAAATGTGCTGTTCACACAGGTAACAACGTTCCGTCTTTTTTCCAGAAAAACACCATTCACACATAGGTTTCAAATTACCGGTAAATTCTGTGACATCATTAATCAGAAACGACCTCTTAACGGCTGTGCCTCCCGGCGTTGTGTTTGTAAACATGAAGGGGTATATGTGGTCAGTGTTTTTATTGATGTTTTAATTTTTGTATCAAACGTTCACATTCAAGCAGCGATTTTGGCCCAGAGCCATCCATTACACGACTTCAACGCAAACTACACAGCGTGGAGTCAGTGTTGCCAGATTGGATGGACGATTTCCAGCCCAAACGCTCACAAAAACCCGCCCAAAACTTTAACTGTCAAAATAATGTGATATAATGTAAATCAAGGTTGATAAGAGCCACTTTTAACTCCTTATAATGAAATAATGATGACAAAATATAAATATAATGCTAGATACATTTCCCATGGATCAAATCGGGGCAAATACATTAAAGAGAACGACCAAATATGATTAAAATATGCAAACAGACACTGTCAAAACGGCAATCAAGAAATTAACCGATACCCTCGAAAAACACATGCATCATTTTCAGTGTCAACAGAATTTAAATGCAAAAAAGTGTGCAATATAAGTGATTGGAATAAGCAACGTAATTATATGTATTTCACACTCATTCATGCACACACCATGACAGTAAAAACTGTGTCATTCTGTATGATAATCCGACAATAAAAAAAAAATAACAACAACAATAATGCTCTTACCTTCGTGTCGCTCTATAATTTCACACAGAACTAAGTCTTTCGTGAAGTTCATATTGAACATAATGTAGAACTTTGCACAGTCAAAACTAACAAGTCCATCAGCTTTAAAGGATCCAATCTAGACCGTTTAAAAGATAAAAGACAGGATCGTATAGATATAAATATTTTGATTAAATAATTGAACTGTGCTCTGATTTCGGAGTTGCAGTGCCTTCATGTCATCTCCCTCAACATGTAATTCACGTTTTGAGAGTTAAAACACTCTCCACTCTTTACCATCTAACTTATATATAGGCATTATGATCACTTACAGTTATACATTCAAAATCAGATCCGTTATCACGCTAAAAACCCGTCGCTCATGAATCATCACGTCTGTCTGCTGATTCCTAGTGATAGGCTAAAAGTGCTGCCGCGACGTCAACATCAGCACCAGTCTCTTTGCAGCGTGCGTGTGTGAACCCGCCCAATCTGGCAAAACTGCACACTGCGCGGAGTAAATGCGCCGAATGTTATGATTGGCCCAGAGCCGCTGAATTTTTGAATTTCAACGGCTCTGGATTGGCCCAGAGTACACGTCTTACGTCTTACATCACCGTGTTCTGAAATTGTACGTCCTCATACCGGTAATCTTCATTCTGCGTTCACACACAGCATCATTCCGGCAATTTACTGGTAATGTTACAACTTCTCATACCGGTAAATTGCAGGAACGAATTTACCGGTATTTTTGAAAAGGTCCTGTTCACACATGATCTCTTTACGGCAATTTACTGGTAATTTTCCGGCAAAGTCTGTATGTGTGAAAGGGCTTTATAGCTCAGCTTTCAACACTATAGTCCCCATCAAGCTGACTTCTAAACTCACAGGCCTCGGCCTAAATGCTTCACTCTGCGACTGGATTCAAGATTTCCTCACCGGCAGACCTCAAGTGGTGAAGGTAGGCCAGTTCACCTCAAACTCCATCACCCTGAACGTAGGAGCCCCGCAGGGCTGCGTTCTGAGTCCCCTGCTCTACTCTCTCTACACACACGACTGTGTGTCCTCTCACAGATCCACATCTATTATCAAATTTGCTGATGATACTGTGGTTCTGGGCCTCATTTCCAACAATGATGAGACCGCATACTTGGATGAGGTAGAGAGACTCACATCATGGTGCCAGGACAACTGTCTCTCTCTCTGAATGTGAGCAAAACTAAAGAGCTAAATGTGGACTTCAGAAAGAGACACCCGCTGCCCTACACTCCTCTTATGATCAGTGGGACACCTTTGGAGAGAGAGTAAGCAGCTTCAAGTACCTCGGTATAAACATCTCCGAGGACCTGACTTGGACTACACACATTCAAACACAGGTTAAGAAAGCCAGGCAAAGGCTGTACCATCTGCGACAGCTGAGGAAATTCAGGGTCTCACCATCAATCCTGAAAACTTTCTATTCAGGGACCATAGAAAGTGTATTGACTCAGTGTATCACAGTGTGGTATGGAAACAGCTCCAGTCAAGACTGCAAAGCCTTGCAGAGAGTTGTGCGCTTAGCTGAGCGCATCTCAGGGTCTGCTCTCCCCTCTCTGCAGGACATCTACCTCAAACGCTGCAGAAGCAGAGCTGTCAAAATCATCAAAGACTCAAATCACCCTGGACTATTCACTCTGCTGCCATCTGGTAAGCGCTTCCGCAGCCTGATGGCAAAAACTGAGAGACTTAGGAGGAGTTTCTTCCCCCAGGCCATCAGACTCATGAACTCAAACTCAGCCTCTTAACATCATCATGACTTCACTTATTAATCACTCATAAT
Organism: Aspiorhynchus laticeps; assembly: GCA_023376895.1. NCBI lineage: Eukaryota > Metazoa > Chordata > Actinopteri > Cypriniformes > Cyprinidae > Aspiorhynchus > Aspiorhynchus laticeps. The sequence goes on along the minus strand of JALXFT010000831.1, from coordinate 5,518 downwards.
CAGTAAGATATTCATTATTCTCTACCTCATACTGACAGTGTCATTTGCACACATCACTTTCTGTGTTTTGGTATCTTATTTTTATTTTTTGAGATTGCTGCTACATGTCAACCATGCACAACCTATTTGCACATTCCTCTCTTACAGTCATGCTTATCTTATCTTAATATTTAAGTCTACAGTATACTATCATGCACATTATTTTATATTTTGTTCTTTATATCTTTTTTTAATTCATTTCATTTTATGTATACTTCTTTGTGTTGTTTTCTATAATATTGCACTGTCCATGGAGCGGACCTGACTCACATTTCACTGCTGGTTATATACTCTCTGTATAATCGTGTATGTGACAAATAAATCTTGAACTTGAACTTGATTGAATGTAGTTTTGTGGGTCACCATTGTGCTGTAGAGTAGAGCCTGTGCTTCAGTCAATGATGAGCCATAAACACTGATGTTTTGCTGCTTTATTTAAAGACAGTAACTGTGCAGTTGCTTAAGCAGCGATATTTTTTTTTTAAGTACTTCAGCACATGCATGTGTGCTATAGCTGATGATGAACTGAAACGATTTGAGTTAAACGCATGTTTTTAGTTATTTAAAGTGTTTGCAGTTTTATACTAAGAAATATTTCTTCTGAGTGGACTGGAATTACATAAGTTCACATTATTAACACCATATGAATATTAATATTTTAAAATCGAACTGTTTGAAGCAATTGGAGCAGAGTTAATTTCCATAGTAACAGTAACATGCTGTAAAAATGAAAAGCTGTAAATTAACAGTACATTACTGGCAAGTTTGGGTTGAACTCCTCTGGAAGAGTGTTGTAAACACAACTTAACCACTGATTTCTAGTTGTGTCCTCTTTTGGAAGCCCAAACAAAGTACTTTCACTTTCACAATGAAACACAGCGTCTCCAGGACATGGCGCGGGCGGCAGCAACAATACTACAGCGCAGTGTTGCCAACAATGGAAAGTAGCTAAAGTCAGTTTGAAAAGTCGCTAAATGTCACTAGATGACATCATACACTATTTAGCATATTCGTGACGCCATCGCATCCTATTGCCTTTTACATTTGTTTGCCTCTCTGTGCTCACACTGTGTTTTAATCAGAGGTGTCAAGTAACGAAGTACAAATACTTCGTTACCTTACTTAAGTAGAAATTTTGGGTATCTATACTTTACTGGAGTAATTATTTTTCGGCTGACTTTTTACAACCCCAAATCAGAAAAAGTTGGGACAGTATGGAAAACGCAAATAAAAAAAGAAAGTAGTGATTTCTAAATTTACTTTGACTTGTATTTCATTGCAGACAATATGAACACAAAATATTTCATGTTTTGTCTGGTCAACTTCATGTCATTTGTAAATATACATCCTTTCCTGTCATTCAGACCTGCAACACATTCCAAAAAAAGTTGGGACAGGAGGAATTTAGGGCTAGTAATGAGGTAAATTGGTTAAATAATTATGTGTTTTGAAACAGTTGATGTCAACAGGTGATTGTAATTATGATTTGGTACAAAAGCAGCATCCAAGAAAGGTCTAGTCCTTTAGGAGCAAAGATGGGCCGAGGATCGCCAGTTTGCCAACAAATACGTGAGAAAATTATTGAAATGTTTAAAAACAATGTTCCTCAAAGAAAGATAGGAAGAGATTTGGATATTTCACCTTCAACGGTGCATAACATAATTAAAAGATTCAAGGAATCTGGAGGAATTTCAGTGCGTAAAGGACAAGGGCGCAAGCCTAAGCTAAACAACCGTGATCTCCGATCCCTGAGGCGGCACTCATCTATAAGCGATATCACCACATGGGCTCAGGACTACTTTGGCAAACCTTTGTCAAGTACCACAATACGTAGTTACATCCACAAATGCCAGTTAAAACTGTACTGTGCCAAAAGGAAGCCCTATGTTAACAGTGTCCAGAAGCGCCGTCGACTTCTCTGGGCTCGGAGGCATCTGGGATGGACCATCACACAGTGGAAACGTGTACTGTGGTCAGATGAATCAGTATTTCAGGTATTTTTTGGGAGGAATGGATGCCGTGTGCTCTGAACCAAAGAAGAAAAGGATCATCCAGACTGTTACCAGCAACAAGTCCAAAAGCCAGGGTCTGTCATGGTATGGGGTTGTGTTAGTGCCCTTGGCAAAGGTAACTTGCACTTCTGTGATGGCACCATTAATGCTGAAAAGTACATAGAGATTTTGGAGCACAATATGCTGCCTTCAAGAAGACATCTTTTCCAGGTACGTCCATTGCATATTTCAACAAGACAATGCAAAACCACATTCTGCACACATTACAAAGTCCTGGCTGCGGAGGAAGAGGGTACGGTACTTGACTGGCCTGCCTGCAGTCCCGACCTGTCTCCAATAGAGAATGTGTGGCGCATTTTGAAGCGCAAAATGCGACAACGAAGACCCCGTACTGTTGCCCACCTTAAGACTTGTTTGCAGGAAGAATGGGACAAAATTACACCTGAAACACTTCATCACTTGGTGTCTTCAGTCCCTAAACGTCTTTTAAGTGTTGTGAAAAGGAATGGCAACATTACAAAGTGGTAAATGCTTTACTGTCCCAACTTTTTTTGGAATGTGTTGCAGGTCTGAATGACAGGAAAGGATGTATATTTACAAATGACATGAAGTTGTCCAGACAAAACATGAAATATTTTGTGTTCATATTGTCTGCAATACTGTCCCAACTTTTTCTGATTTGGGGTTGTACTTCTACTCCTTACATTTTCACGCAACTATCTATACTTTCTACTCCTTTCATTTTAAAAATAGCCTTGTTACTCCTATTTCATTTCGGCTTGTTTTCATTCCGGATTGTCATCGTTAAAAAAAAAAAAAAAAAAACCTATCCAGATAAATCGCGCCATCCGGATAGAGTGAATTTTATTGTGGTTGGATGAGAAGTGTAAACATATACCATTCCGACACCCTATTGGTTTGTATGCAATCCATCGCACCTGCACATGACACAAATCACGTCACACTCCAGCAAGGACATAGCCAGTGTTGGGGTCATTACTCAAAATAGATTATTTCTTAAAAGTTATTATTTCTCCACTACTGGCTCATTTATCAAACGGGTGCTTTCTCTTCATCCTCCGCAAATTAAGCTACAGTAGGTAGTTCGGTAGAGAGACGTTTGAGTAAATTAGCGTTTGCGATTGACAACGCTATTGACAATGTTGTGATAAGTAGGCTATACTAACTTTGTATGTAGCCAAGTACGAAGATGTCCGTGGCAGAGACTCAAGAAGAGAACTCGAGTGAAATGTCCCAACCAATATTATGAGTTATTTTTATTTTTTTATTTTTTGATTAATCACTTGGATTAATCATTCATTTTGACAGCACTAATGTTTATTGTATATAGACAACCATACAAGGGTAATTGTTACTAAGCCTGCCCTGGGTACACCAATTTTCTTGTCCGTTGCCCTCACAGATTCCTGCAGCTAAGCTTGGATGTACATTTACATTCCAATAAAGGTTATTGATGACATGCCTCTGAAGTTTGACTTTTTGCACCATTACAATACTTATAGGCAACTAGTCATCATATCTTCCACTCCATGAAATACGTTAATGCTCAGTAGTACATGGTTTTTTAATGTATTTGCATTGTACTAAAATTCGTTCATTTTCAATGGGCATATATGCGGCTGAAACAGGTAGCCTAGTGCATCCCAAATTTTTCAACATTAACATTTTAATATAACATTAGTCATTATGGCCTTTAGAAAAAATGTTTTTTTGAGGAGGTGGGGTAGTGAACAATAGGCCCCTGTGGCGCGGCATAAGCTTTTGTCCTTAATGACATTTTTTTTCCTTACATTACTTTTATTTTTATACTTTAAGTAGTTTTGAAACCAGTACTTTTACACTTGAGTAAAAAGCTTGAGTTGATACTTCAACTTCTACAGAAGTCTTTTTAAACCCTAGTATGTATACTTCTACCCACCGCCGTAAGGGGGGGGAGTTAGGACGATTCTAAGGGCCCGACGATGGGAGGGGGCCCCCGAGGGAGAAATGTGATTTCTACCGAGGGGAACGCTAGAGCCCTGCATTTCAGCCCGGCCCCGAGATCAGGCCAATTTTCATGTCATAATTCAGACGTGGGTCGGGCCTCGGGCCTGCTTTAGGCTTTTCCTTATTTTTATATTTTAGACATCCATTAGTTAGTGATGAAAAAAATTGCCGCGCTGGTGGAAACAACACGAGACCGTGCTGCCGCGACTGTCAAGAGCGGCTCGACGGTGTTTAGTGTCCCGCAGCAGCAGAGAGCCAGAGAATGTGTATTTCTGCATTCAAATACACGCAATAAAGCTTGCCATAAAGCCCCAGCAAAAGTAATTATCATGAATGTGTCAGGGGGAAATAGTAAGGAGATATTTGAATTATTTACTAATAAACTAGTGTTTTCTGTGTCAGTGTCTCAAAGATGAAGAATCAGATGATGATCCTGACTCGCCGTCCCCTCATTAGCCTTTAAAGAGTAGTGCATCTTCACGGATTATAATGAAAGAGTTTTTGTTTTCGATTTAATTTATTTCGTTAAGTAGTAATTTAAAGCTTTCTATAGCTTTCGAATACATGTCTGTGATTCATGTATTCGCTGACTTTCGGATAATTTTTGTGAATTGCTCCTGTTCAAGACGAGACGGCACATCATTGTTTTCTTTATTTTATAAAATTATTTTATATATTCAGGGCTCTAGACTGCGACCACCATTTTTTGAGAGTGTGCGAGTAAAAATTTTACGTGGTCGCACTTGTGCTAGTGCGTGGTCTGCGCTGCTCCAAAGCGCGCGCTGCCAGCCGCAGCACATTGTAGCAGGAGAAAGATTTCACTGATCACGTGCGAGCGCTTCAGTAGAGCCTGGTTTCACACCGCACACGTGAGCAGAGCAGAGGCAGCGCAGAAGCGGGAGCAGTGCGAGCACATTGTGCTTTCACTCGGTGCGTCAGCACGAGCTCGAAGGTGCGCGCAGCGGACGGAGTGCAATGGAGGATTTAGTTTTCAAACTAAAGTAAAAGACCACTTCTTAAACCAGAGAAGGTGAACATGTTGGTATTCTTGTAGAAAAAACATGCAAGTCCTGTCAGCGACAGACAGTTTAGTTTTACTTTTTGTTTTCGTTTTGAAGAGCTTGTTATCTTTGCTGTTTACCTCACGTTACACTATGGAGGCTTTTCTTATTTTTTTATATTATTATTATTTGATTCCTCATTTTCCATTTCTGTCGCTGATGTAACCCGATCCTTCAAACGGGTGAATATCCACAAGGCTGTGGGTCCTGATGGCATCCCAGGCCGTGTGCTCCGAGCATGCGCATTCCAGCTAGCCGGAGTTTTCACAGACATTTTCAACCTCTCCCTCTCTCTGTCTGTGGTTCCCTCATGCTTCAAAAAATCCACCATTGAGCCCATACCAAAGAAAAATAAAATCACATGCTTGAATGACTGGAGGCTCTAACACCCATCTTCAG